>NJDD01003032.1:335663-361372 GCA_002245505.1 Calephelis nemesis
AAGAGAGAAAATAATTTTTGCCACCTTTTCATGAAATCTGCCCCTATGTGCGTCGGTTGAATGAACTGTCTTTGACTTTGAGATGCAATACCGATATAATTTTAAAATTGTGTTATTTTAATATACTGCAGGTTACAATATTTCGTTTGATCTCGACCAGCGACGAGCTGTATACTACGTGTGGATGTGTTCGGGTTTGGTGCCGGCACATGTTGTTTGTTTGTGTACCTACTGGTGGGATATAGCACGAGTTCATTGTAAAACAGCTTTAAAAACGCATTGGAAGAAACACATCATGAAGGCAAGACCAACATCTGGACTGCTAGACCACGGAGGCGATTCAATTAACATTAATTTCTAAATGAATTTTAAATCCATTTAATATTGTGGGCGGAGTAGATTATTTTCCATCAGCTGACCCACTTGCTCGTTTGCCTCCTCTATATAAAAAAGTGTGTAATGAAATTGTTAAATATTTTTTTAATTGCTCATATGCGTATTAACTGATACCACAGTGTGAGAAGAGAAGACAAGAACTTCCACAAATTTCTGTGACCTAAGAGCGTACGAACCTCTCGCAATTGTATTGTTCAGCTATACGTATAGGTGTAGACATAGCCGTACAACGTATCTAGATATTGAGGTTTTATAATATGCATCGACGGTTGTGTTCTGTAACGTTACACATTTCATAACAAAATATGTACTCGGGTGCATTATCTCTGCCGCTGTTAACCCACGTATCTCATTTCTATTCCTTATCTTAGTACATTTGATAATTGTTGCTCTTAAACTAGGTAGGTATCTAACGTAAAAAAATATAAATACATTAGCTGCTGACCCGGCAGACGATGTTCTCCTATTTTTTGTATTGTGATTTTAGTAAAAAAAATGGGTTGAGTTATCCTCATCACTTAGGGGTATGAAAAGTAGATGTTGGCCGATTCTCAGACCTACTCAATATGCTCGCAATATTTCATGAGAATCGGTCAAGCCGTTTCGGAGGAGTACGGGAACGAACATTGTGACACGAGAATTTTAAATATAAGATACAAAAATATGGTATCGCCACTGTACTGTCTCTTTAATAACTACCAAACGAAGTTACTGTGTGGGTACATAGCAAAGTAATTTTCCGCGGCTTCGCCCACGTATCAAAATTATTTGGTTCTCCCGCGGGAACCCGTGTAGGTGTCAGGAGAAAATCTGTCTAGTCTTATAAGTTTGGCTAAATTACATATAGATAGATGCATATTAGGAGATAAAGAAGTAGTTGTACTGTTTTATTTACCACTTCGGTATAGTTTATTTTTTATTATTATATAAAAAGCCGATGTACCGGTTGTCCTTTTTAAAGCATCATCTTTTTTTTGACTTTTAGTCCTGATATTGTTGTAAAAAGAAAATCCGGAGCACTGGCTATTTATTAAGTAAGTAACTAATAAATTATATATACCTGATACAGTACAACGAGTTCTTCATGTTTTTTAAATTCAGTAGTAGGACGTACCTATATTGCTTACTTTTTACTGAAAGCCCCTTCAAATACATACTTTAATTAATCGCTAGTAAGTAGATAAGTACATATTGGACTTTTTTTTAATTACATGTGGGTATAACTTTAATTACTTCCCATTAGGCAGGGATTTATTTCTTATGTTAGACTGCAGAGAACAAGCACACAGCTCTCCTGATGGTAAGAGACCGCGGTCTAGAGGCACCATAAATGTTATAGGTGCGTCGCTGTCATGATGCCAGAATGTTTGGCCTATTGTTATTGTTTGGCTTATTTCATTTTTTTTATTGTGCAAGTTTACTGACTAGCTTGCCCTTTGTACTGGAACATGGTGGTCAAACCCGAGGAAGTTGCGGCACAGCAGTCCACTACCGCCAGTGGTTTCGCTGGTGATGACATTTGACCTCTGCTCACCTCTTACGAACAGTCAGACAAAGAAATAGATGGTCTTTTATTGTCGGCGGATGAGGTGATGTGACGGAATTTCGTCACAATAAATAGTTTAGGCACAGTAAAACTGCCAAAAGATACTAGTGAGAACCTCCTCCTTTTTAGAATCGGTCAAAATATGGTAAAAGATTTAACAAATTATCAATATTGGAATTTCATAAAATTCATGACATCTCTAGTCCCTAAGAATTATCTATTACTTATGAAATTAATTTTAAACGAAGAGAGAGAGAAGAAAACAAATCAAACAATAGGAAACTAAAACGAAAGTTGTGTAGATATTTTTAAAAATCCTAAACCTCATTAACTGTCCTCATTTTCCCAAGAGATCCTTATGACCTTAGTGTAATAACATTTTTCGAAACAATCGGTACAAACCGGTGAATTGGTAGAAAGGTGTACTTACAACCAATGAGATACAACAAAAGAATATACCTATAAACGTGTATGTTTAACGAAGTAGGTAGGTAGATATGATATGTTTTTTATTTATTTATGAACGTATAAACTTAGATAAATACCTATTATATATAAGTATAAATATATAAAACATTCATGAACAATAGCAGAGTTCGATATTTTTATTGATTTGTTGAATGTTGCGAGATGGATCATCACGCTGAAGGTTTGCTACACTGAAGTAGGTACCTACATGAAAACAAGGGTTTAAACTTTATTTTCCTTGCCATTTGCTCGTATTTTAGTTTATCTCCTTTTTCAACCGAGTTAAAAAAAGGAGAAGGTTATATGATCGACTTCTAAATAATCTTTTTTTTTTATTGAAAAGAGTTTACTTCCGAGGCGGTCCCGTTGCTGTCTTATGATTAAATCCCAGTGAAATCGAGGAAAATAGGTACATATTTTGCACATTTTAAAATTGAAGTCGGGTTTCTAGAGTTTTGCTTATTTTGGTAAACGTTTAGAGTCTGTGCATTCTGTTTAACTTTCTATATAGGTACCTAGTCCTAGGTAGGACCTATTTTAACATCTGACCTTTCTTTCAAATCAATGTACGAAGATGCCTAACTATATTTTAACGGAAAAATAGTGTTATAATATTTTATAAAAGAAGGTAACTTAAAACTACCTTAAGTTTGGAAAAGTTCCTGTGAAAACATAATTCGAAGTGAGTTTTACAAAGTATTTTAAAATATATATAGCTATAGCTATCATCTAAGAATACTGAATAATGATGTTTACTTTTTTTAATAAAAAAATTAAACATTAACATACCTATTTATTGAAAATAATCTTACCTTCATATTGGTGTCGAATGAATAAAATATAGCACGAACACTGGACGTAACTGGCGCCGTCTCACATAACACCGCGAGTGAGTGTCGAGGGGCGTTCTTATTATCTACTTTGTAATTATTTCCAATATAATCGAATCTCAATATCACAGTTGGTTTTTCTGCCAAGTGCCGACCGGCGAGATGCGCGTGCGCCGCTTCGCCGTCAGTGACAGATTAAACGAGTTTTCGTTACAAATGTCAGGAGCCTGTTTTCGCCGTAGGGTTATGCTAATTAATATTTCCAAACAAACAGTTTACGGTTAGGTTAGTGTTATATCCGAACGTGTTATCAAATCGTCAGGTTTTTATAACTGTATCAATTAACATTTTTCATACCGCAATGCAAATATTGATAAGCTGTCCCAGAACATTGATAACATGAATTGGTAGAAAGGTAGGGCATGTCGGAGTTCAACATAAATACGTTATTATTCATCTCTTTTATTTTAGACATTAAACTTTGTTAATGATATTTAAGAAAAAAAAAACATTCCGTAAACAAGATTTGAACCTTCGCCTTACTTTGACGATGCTCTACCAATTGAGCTATATTTATCACAAACAGGTACGGAAAAGGTGTTTTCTATTATTAACCCCTGTCGGAAAAAGAGGGGCGTTATAAGTTTGACATACCTGTGTATGGATGTCCGTGGTATCCTAACTAACGAACGAATGTGTTTGTTTTAAAGTTAACGTGATCGAGATGGTTGTTAACTAGACAGGTACATCGCAGGTAATATGTTTTGTGGGTGCTATTGAATATTTTAAATTTTAAAGTTAGTTGACTGTATGAGGTCCCGGGTTCACTGCCCGGGTCGGGTGACAAAAAAATTGGGATTCTCCAATTTTCTTATAAAAAAAAAATGTTGCTTGGGATTGGATATGTGTCCGGTTGGAGATAGGCTTGCCACCTATCACATTGTGGGACTTAGAGACTTCGGCTAGTCGTGGGTGTCCTGGTTGTGCCTCTGGCTACACCTTTGGGGATATGGGCTTGAAGATACTTTTTTTTTCTAGAAATCAAATAGTTGTCAACAATTTAAAATTTCAATCACAGAACTTCTGTATATTTTTAATAAACATTTTATTTACATGTTTAATAAGCTTCATAATTCATTACAAATAACTTTGAAGTTTAAAGTTTTTTTTTAAAGTTATTATCTTTCCGAGATGTTGCCAGCAGCTATGTACACCATCACATGACAGTTAGCCAGCTTTACCAAGGAAACCCGCTTACGTTTCGGGACAACAATTTGCCTATGTTACTTTCCAACCCCCTTACTAAGTTATTAGGCAGGTTCTATCTGTGGAGATACCCTCCACACGTGATTTGGAAGTCGGGCGCGGGCGTCCGTAAACTCGTGGGGTGTTTTTTAAACGTTTGACCCCCTCTCTCCCTGGTGAGATTTCTTGAGGTTTGACCTGACCAAATTGAAGTTAAGTATTCAAATGATTTTAATTCAACTATCGTGAATGTTCCAATTGTTTTATAATCTTCTAATCGTTTTAAGTAAAATTATTTTTCTCCTGTTTATTATAAATATGTACCTGTTATGGATAGCGCCCACTGTTGACGGGGCAGAGCGTGTTGGGCCGGGGCGCATCGCATTGTAAAGCCCACTGATGCGGGCCGGGCCGCATCGCATCGGCGCGGACTTTTGTTACTCAGTACCAAATTAGAGCAACGAAATAGAGAGGCCGCTTTACGTTAAAATCGTCAAGTATGGAAAGTTGCGCTATCTAGTAGTTGTCATACGAAACTTTAGCGTTAAAATACCATAGTGCTCTTTTCTTAACAGTAATATCAGGATCTTTGGTCATTGTGGGCCGCATCGTGGTATGCGCGCGGGGTGCCTCGCGGAAATCCGCGCCGATGCGCCCCGGCCCAGTGGGCGTTACTCCATACAAAATGTATGCAAGCGATGTAGGCGGTTTATTGCGCTGCGATGCGGCCCGTCCCGGCCCGTCCAACTGGGCGCTATCCTTTAAGTGTAGAAGTCGACAAGCGTACATATGGTTGGTTTAGGTACCTGGCAAGTTGTAGGTATTAGGTGTGTTCCATTGGAAGTCAAAATAAACATGTTCAAAGCCATCTTCAATGTATTTTTTGACTGCTTAAAAAGGTCTTACGGTGATGTGCATTACGATAAATGACTAACTAGCCAATATATTATGACTATTAACTCTTCATATACCTATACATTATGCACATAGTTCATATTGCTCCTACACAATTCACCTCCCAGGCAAAATAAAAAAAAATTAGCCCGAAAGCAACATATGTTTTAAAACAGTAATTCGTCGTACGACCTACATATATATACTATATACTACTATACAATATAGATTTTCTTATTTTAACATTGCTTTCAATTTAAAGTTAACAATTTATTTAAGTAAAAATGTCTCTTCACGCTGTATCCTGAAAGTAGCAGGCAGAGGCACAACCAGGATACCCACGACTAGCCGAAGACACTGGTACCACAATGAGATAGATAGCAACCCTGTCGCCACTTACCGGGCACTTTTCCAATCCCGAGCAAGGTTTTTTTTTAGAAAATTGAGAAAACACATTTGCATTTGCTTTTTGTTGCCCGAATTTATTTAAAATACGTTGAGTATTATCCAATCTAATATTTTCTAACTCCCGATGGAAAACGAGCGGTGTTATAAGTTTAACGTGTATGTATGTATGTGACGTTTGCGTGCGTGCGTGCGGTGAGTGCGTGCGTGCGTATCTGTGTGCGTGTGTGTGTAGCATCGTAGTTCTTCAGTAGATGGACAGATTTTGATGCGTCTGTTTGAAAGACGTGATCGTGATGGTTCTAAACTATAATTTATAGATCTCTCCAGGCGTTCAAGGTCATTGGCAGAGGCGTAACTCTGCAATAACTGCTGGTAAACCGTGTGGAAAGGTGCATGCGTGCGTGAGGGTGTGTGTGCATGCGTGCACGCATTCAATCTTATTTAATATTGACCATGTATTAAACTTATTCATCTGTTTTAAAAAAATACAATATTTACGATAATTTGTTCAGTAACATTTTTTTATAAAATTGGTTATTGACGTGCGACTTCAGTGACAATTCAATAAAAATGAGATTCACGGCACCGTAGGTTTGGCCAAAGCTATTCTGCCAGCAAGTGAAGAGGTCTACATGTAAACTTTATAATACTTAATGTACCTATTGTTTCAGCTTCTACAAATGCTCAAGTTCTATGCCCGGTTCGAGATCAGCGATGAAACAGGAGATCCGATGACAGACAGGGATATGACATTGCAACACTACTCTAGGATCACATCGTTACAGGCAAGTTTGTTCCTGGTCATTTTTGTTGATGAGGCTTGGGCAGTGTTCGGGTTGTCGATGATATTGGTTTAGCCATCTGTGATCTGACCAAGAATAGTTAAAATAATTAAAAATATCCTTACGTAATACATCCAACCCGTTGAAATTTATTTGTTGAAATAATATCGGTACAAAGGGACATACATACTTATTTTTTGTAAGTAAATATGTGTGTCCCATAAATACAATAACCTAAGTACAATAAGTACATGTAATTAATTTAATAAAAAATATCGCATTGCATACTTCTGTGCTTATTTCCAACGTCATGGTTTGTAATCGAAAGTAGCGTATGTCAGCAAAAGCATGAAAGTAAGATAAATGTGGTCGAAATGAGAGCGCTACGGAAAGTCTATGGTGTAACGCTCGCTGACCGCATTCGTAATAGTGAGATCCGAGAAAGAGTGGGATTGAAAGAAAGTGTTAGTGTTAAAATGCGAAGGGCATGCTCCACTGGTTAGGTCATGAGGAAAGAATGACAGATGAAAGTTTGACAAAGCAGTTATACAATGCGAATGTGGATGGATGTAGGTGCCTACCCAAGGGGACCAAGGTTGACATTTCACGATTAGATCACTCGGATATTATCCGAGGGTGGTGTCAAGAGTCTCCGAAACCGACGTGTTAGTATGAAAAGGGTAATGAATGTGAAATAAGCCAGACAGGTTTGTCAGGTTCGTCAGGTCTGGCGCTCGATACTCTCTGCCTACCCCGTAAGGGACTTGGCGTGAAGATATGTATGTATGTATGTAAAAAATTAAAATGATTGAAAACACGTAAAACCGCTACATTTCAGCAATGTGTAACGTGTAGCTCCAATGTCACACTGAAGTATCCAATAAAATAAATATTTCTTCCGCAGAAAGCAGCATTTTCAAAATTTCCGGATCTTAGGATGTTTTCCCTTGCAAATGTCGCCAGTGTAGACACAAGAGAATCTCTACAGAAACATTTCGGTAACTTAAGGTAATATAATACTCGTAGTACATAATACATATAACTATAATACAAAAGAGTAAGTGGTAGTTTCTCATTGTTACCCCTTATGCTTTTATGACTGTCCCGACTTTACGCTTGAATAAAATGTGGAAGAAAACATCGCATCAAAAACATAAAAGTATCTTCACGCCCATATTTTCACGGGCTTTTGAATCTTACTCGGCCAATTCTACCGACCCTAACTTTTTCGTAAATCGTCAAAGTTGTAAAATTTTAACAGATGTATTCGTTCTTTGTCTGTAGTTTATATGGTTTTCTACAAGTACAAATTACATAATTAGATATACAAATTCACTTCATTTTTATTCACGGATAAGGTTTTTTAAAAAAATGAAAATCCGTTCCTTTTTTTGTTATTTAAGCGTATTATGCGCCGAGAAGCAAAGTTGAGTACCAAAACCTGGAAGCAATTAAACCGCGTTCATATTGACCGCCTCGTTGGTCGATGGTCAAGCTGGACACTTGGTTTTTGTTTTATTAGTCTGGCTATAATATTAGCATACTATACCTCTACTGATCTTAATTCTGATATTACTGAGATAATTATTAGGTTCATTTTGAAATTCTTGTTGTAATTTGCAATTTCAAGGGAAAAATTATATGCAAATTGTCTATGTACCCTATTTATAAATAAATGTATATTTTCTTTAAAAATAAGCAAAATTCATTTTTTTAAAGTACTGGCGCATTGAATCTCATTATTATTCGTCTAAGAATTTAAAAATGTTGCGTTTAATATAGGTAAACAATACTTACCATAATTTTAAAATACTGGATACCTACTTAGATAGTTTATTTTTTAAATTGTAAACGTATTGTACATTTTGATTTAGTTACCCATTAATCCAGCCTTTAGTTGTCATAGTCATATGTTTTGCAATTGCATTTGTTATTTAATTTCTATAATACAACTAGCTGACCCGGCGAACTTCGTACCGCCTTAGCGTAGCAATGATAGAATGATAGAAGAATAGTAGAAACTACTTTATTATTTTGTATAGCTTGACCTATCTTACGTATGAGTACCTATTCAATTTGAACTGCAAAATTAAATGTATGTTTTTCAATATTTCTGAGAGATTTTCTTAATATTTCTTTTCCGTAAGAACCTTCTCCTAGTAATGACAAATACAACAAAAAAAGAATTAGTGAAATCGGTCCAGCCAATCATGCGTGATGCTGTGACCAAGAAAAACGGGTTTCATTTTTATATATAATTTGCATATGATATTTATTTAAAACATTAGTAAAAATTGTAATGTAAATTATAAAATAAGTAAGTTTTGCTTAAAAATATTTACCGTGTGTTTTTTAATTATAATAATATAAAACTAAAAATAAATATTAAATTATTAAATTAATCTCATTACTTACAAACATTAATTTTAAAGGCTCTTTTGAAATCATGGTAAATATAATTATAAGTACTTAAGTAACTCGTTCAGCATCACTACATGGTATAAAACAAAGGTTCTCTTTCCCTAGTATCCTTAAATATTTCTAACTACGCAACGGATTTTGATGTGGTTTTTTTTAATAGATAAAGTGTTTAAAGAGGAAGGTTTGTATGTATATTGTATATCCGTGCGAAGCCGGGGCGGGCTGCTAGTAATACATAATAACGAAAAGCGAAAGTCATGTAAGGAGCTGCAAAATCGACCCAAACATTTCGGAAATCGTAAAGAATTTGTTTTAACAAATGGCGACCCGTAAGTTGGTGAGGTTGGTACAATATAAAATGCATTTTGCATAAAGTTGTTATTTTGACACTACAAACAAACATTTGTACCTACATCATAATTTCGGAATGTTATCTTGATTCGACTGCATTTTTAGAGCTCTGTCATTTGTTAACGGATCTGGATTTATTTTTGTTTACGAGGGTACTTATGCTTCGCGTAAAGTGATTTTGGTATCAAAATTTTAATTAGGATATTATCTGAATTGAAGAAAATTAATAGTCAAACGTATAACAAAAGTATGATATTCAGCAGCATATCTGTGTAACGTAATGGACATGATGACTAACCCTATGTTTTGTTACAGCGATAGAGCGCTACGGGCTATTGCAACTTACCTGAACCTCGTGCCGCCGGAGGGCAAGGAATGTGAGGCTCCCTGGCACAGACTCGACAAGGAATTTCTGAAGGAACTGTTGGTAAGATGTTTAGTCTTCTTTAATACCCCTTAATACGAAAATTAGTGAGTTTTTTAGATATATGGATGCATTTTTTAATCAATAGCGTCTGAACAGATAGTGATGAAGTTTGGCACACGAGTAGATCTGACTGCAACAATAAATATAAGTGTCTGATACGCTTTCACTGTTTAACATTTTGATTTATCATAATGGGATTTATTTCGGATAAGCTTTGAAATACTCTTAAATATACTCTAAGGAGACATGGTTCGTCATCGTTGTTACAAAAATATCAGTTGAGATCTCCAAAAAATATTCCACTGAAAACTTTTATCAAAAATGAAAAAAAAAAACAACAACATTTCTATTTAAAACCCTTACATTTCACTATCACTTAAATTCTCACATTTCTTCAACGACACCACTTTGGGGTTAAAAGTTACTCGGAGCCGCTTACAGTTTTTTATACTGTGGGTATACTCAATACGATACCACTGGATACGATGACTACGTTACCCATTAATTTTCAGATATCGCGGCACGAGCGGCGAATATCTCAATTAGAAGAATTGAACTCCATGCCCCTGTACCCGACGGAAGATATAATATGGGACGAGAACGTCGTCCCGACGGAAATCTACAGCGGAGAGAATTGTCTAGCTCTCCCGAAGCTCAATCTTCAGTTCCTGACGCTACACGACTATCTGTTGAGGAATTTCAACTTGTTTCGTTTGGAGAGTACATGTAAGTTGTAACATTTGTGAAGAAAGTAAACATTAAAAAATATAGTCCTTACTATCTCCATCGATGGCCTTATCTTTTTCACAAGTGTAATCAAAAGTCTTTCCTCATGGTTCTGTGTGCCTTGGCGTCGTGTTATCTAATACGATTAATATGTATTTTGTTTCAGATGAAATTCGCCAGGACATCGAAGACGCTGTGTATCGGCTGGCCCCATGGTAACGTTAATTAATAACATTTGACCTCATTCATCAACTATTATCTTAATTTTAAAGCGAACATGCCGATACTCATCACACTCACATCATTTAAATTATGTTATAATCTTTCCGAATGTTTAATGGTCCCACAGGAACATTTTTTCGGGATAAAAGTTATCTTATGTATTAATCCAAGTTACATTCTGTGTGTGTGCAAAATTTCATGAAAATTGGTTCAGCAGTTTTTGCTTGAGGGAATAACAAACATACGAACTTTTGCTTTTATAATATTAGTAGGATGATTACGATCTTTCCTGAATTCTTTTTTAATCCTCTGTAATATCCTGATATTACAGAGGATTAAAAATGACAAAGTTACCCTTTTGTTTGGTACGTTCAGGCGAGCTGAGGACGGGAGCGTGTACTTCGGCGGATGGGCCCGTATGGCGCAGCCCATACAGAGTCTGGCGGTGGTGGAGGTCGCCAAACCCAACATCGGAGAGACAGCCCCCTCCCGCGTCCGGGCCGACCTCACCCTCACACTCAGCCTCAGGCACGAGATCAAGCACGAGTGGGAAAACCTGAGGAAACATGACGTCTGCTTTCTGATCACTGTCAGACCCACACAAGGGATAGGTAACTTACGCTTTCTGAGAATACTTCCTATAATACACGAGTATAAGTACATTACTAATTAATCTATGGTTAAAATGTTGCAAATTATGCGAATACCCAGTTTTGTGAAAACTAAATACGGAATATTTCTTCTCGCAAATGTCCTCCGAGTGAAGCAATGCACTTTTCTAACAATATCAAATCTATCCCTACTTATGTTAAATAAATAAGGAAAGATTTATTCGTTTCTTTGCATTGAATAGACTCCGAAATTACGTCAACTGAACGGATCTCAAAAGTTCCTTTTTCCTTATACTTCTATACTAATATTAATAAGAAGAAAGATTTGATTTTTTGTTTCTTTGTTTGAAATGAATAGGCTCCGAAACTACAGGACCGATTTCAAAAATTCTTTCACCATTAGAATACTACATTATGCCTGAATGACATAGGCTTTGTTACATCAAAATCAGTGCAGTAGAAGCTTCGTGAAACTGCTAGTAAATGATAAACAGGTAAAAAGGTTATGTTATTAGAAACATAAACAAATATCGCCGCATGCGCAGCCGCAACAGGCCAATAGTAGTGTGTATGTTAGTTGTGGACACATTAAATGGCCCGAGTGACCATTCACCCCCGGGATATCTGCGAGGAGTAATTTATCTATGAACAGTCAAGAACTCTAACTCAAAAACTTTTTTATGTGATAAGACATCGAACAATCACACGGCTCGTGTGATGGTAAGAGGTCACCGTGGCCAATAGAAACCATACGTGTTCAAGTTGTCCGTTGTCCTTGGTCTGGGTGTACACCTAATATGCGAGTCTACCGGCTACCCTACCCTCCAGACCGGAACATGATATTGTCATTATGGCGGCAGGAATGGGTATAGCGGTGCATAACACCCAGCCAGTTGCTGCACAGCACTCACTGGTCACGCACTCCAGTGGTCGTTGGTGGTGACACATGTAGCCTCGCCTCTTACGAATCCAACGGGGAGGAAGATAGACAATTCTAATGAAAAGAAACAATCAGTAGAATATGATGCAATACCTATACTGAAATTTTGTGATATTGAGTTTCACATTTGAAGTGAAACTTCTTTATCCACGAATGGAGAAATTTGCCTTTATGTGTAAGTCCGTTACGTTCATTGACCTCTAGTAACGCTCCAAAAAACACACTATGTCATTGCCGAATTTTATACTGCGTTTGTTTCGCCGGTCGGTACATTTTCAAGCCAGCTTGAAAATCTGGGAAAGTGCTTGCAACGCCTGATAAAATTTTTTTTTTTTCTATAAGTAATATAGAAGTTTCACTTTATCCGAGTATACACTAGTACACACACAAAATGTTTGTTCTATTTTTTAGGCACAAAGTATAACTACAAGAAAAGTATGGTAGATCAAGCGGGTATTGTTTATGTAAGAGGGTGTGAAGTGGAAGGTATGCTTGATGCATCCGGAAGGGTTATAGAAGAAGGACCCGAACCCAGACCAGAACTAGATGGAGACTCGAGAACGTTTCGGCTCTTGTTAGATCCCAATCAGTATAGAGTAGATCTGGATAACGCTAGCAAGGGTAAAGAAGTGAGTACACCTTACTGACTTTCTGACTGCACACCACACGTACGCTTAGAACCAAACACAAAAACGTTTAAATGTTAAAACCGTGAATGGACAGCTGTGCTCGATGCATCAGTTACAATTTGACGATAGTAAAAAACATCGGTGTGTTCCTGAGTCGTAATAAAATTCATATATCCCTCTAAATATAATATGTAATACTAAACAAATTATATACTAAATAGAAATAAGGAGTAACACATAGGTAAGCGTGCACGTATAAGCACTCTTCCATGCTTGTACGCACACCAATACCCAAATACTTACAATGTGACAACATGAAGCACATTAAAACGACTATGAAATTAATAAATATCACTGGACAGACCCGGAAATGCAGACATCTAAATGTTCATCACACAAATGTCTGCCCCCGTCGGGAATCGAATCCGAGCCTCGCGGTCGGTCGATGTATCCTTTCAACATTTTACTACTTAAACATATTTCCAATGAGCCTTAACTATTATAAATTTGTAGCTTTCTTGTTCAATATGTGATAGGCTGTACTAAAACAAGTTTCGACGTCCAAATTGTGGTATCGTAACTGATTGCCTTCGTTCGCTAGGATGTGTACGAAACATTTAACATCGTGATGCGTCGCAAGCCGAAAGAGAATAACTTCAAGGCGGTGCTGGAGACCATCCGCGAGCTGATGAACACCGAGTGCGTGGTGCCCGAGTGGCTGCACGACATCGTGCTCGGCTACGGGGACCCTGGACAGGCGCACTACTCCAGGCACGTGCTCACTCACACACGCACGCACAGACACACGCACGACACATACACACACGTATGTAATTTCGTTCTAAAACAACATTTTTGTATATACAGAATGCCTGACGAGATCCCGACTCTGGATTTCAACGATACCTTCTTGGATATGGAGCACTTAAGAAACAGCTTCCCGGGATATGAGATAAAAGTGAAGACGGATGACCCCAGAAAATTAGTCCGACCTTTCAAGTAAGATTTCTACAGATAAAATTTACATCTTCTTAATTTTTCTTGATTTTTATATATATTGATTGATTGAATATATATAATTTATATATTGATGTACCATTTGGTTGATCTGCTTTTTTTTAAAGTTTTAAATTTTGTGACATGTAGAGAAATTTAATTTTTACGAGCATATTAGCGGGCAATGTGTGTGAAGAACTTGTCACAAAATGTTTAATTATTTCAACACATTCTACCGCATTGTGGTGTATAATCCTATATATGTGAAAGTTTGTCTGGTTGTTTGCAAAAACTGCTGAACCGATTTACATGAAATTTGGCACACATATAGAGGGTAACTTGGATTAACACGTAGGATGTTTTTTTATCCCGAAAAAAAACATCCTACGTGTTATGAATGAAATGATCCTGAGGGACCGTTAACGACGCGGGCAACAGCTAGTATAATGTAACTGTAGAAGAGGGTATTTTTGTATGACGAAGATATTTAAAATAGGCGCAAGCGACTAAATATGTACAGCGGAATACATTGTAAGCATTTTCAGATTGTGTGTCCGTCTGTACCCTGAACGTATTTCACATCGAATCTACTGATCCGGTAGTAACGAAAAAATAGGAACTCTATTTTTCAAGGAATATTAAAGGGTCCCCTGGGAGAGAGAGATTAGGCTATAATTCTTTTTTCTTTTTTGATAGGATATAATTAATTTACAAAATGTAATGTATATAAATAACAACTTTGTTTCGTAACTTGAAACCAGATATGTGCAGCAATGTTTGAACGTATAGGTTATCTTACATCTACCACATACATATCTTCACGCCAAGTCACTAGCCAGTAGGTGCAGATTATCGAGTGCCAAATTTCACGATTCCTACAGACCTGCCTAGGTCATCTTAAGTTGGCTTTTGAACCTCATGACTCGTATTAATTCCAACCATGTCAAAATTCAAATACAACAAAGGTGAAATTTTTTATAAGAAATAAGTTTTCGGTCGACTTTGTTTTCTTTGTCATCTTGATCATCGCCTTTGTGGTCTAGCGGTCCAGGTGTTAGGCTTGACTTCACGAGGTTCCGGGTTCGATTTCCAGGTCGGGCAACAAAAGATGTGGTTTTTTCAATTTTCTAAAAAAAATGTTGCTCTGGATTGGATGTGTGCCCTGTTGGCGATAAGCTTGCCACCTATCACATTGTGGGACTAACACCCGTATTTATAAGCAACACTGTAAGATCCCAAAGTGCGCACGAACGCAAAAGGACAGTTAAACCTATTCATAAACGATACTTAAGTGAATTCAACCACTGTGCGTTTGTCAAAATCAACGCATAGCTAAAATAGCTACCGACCTACTTTAAGGAACGCATAGCATCTAGTTGTTTGTGTCAAGTCGAAGTTTTAATGTTGTTTATTTGTAACTATTGTAAGTTAATAATTATTACGAACCAAAAAATAATAATAATGCAGAATATTTTACAGCAGTTAGGAAAAGTACAATCATTGTATTATTTAAAGATTAATGAAAGAAAGCTAATACACGCAAAAAAGCGTGATTTCCAAAATACTGTACTGTATATGAGTAGGTACACAAATAATAAGGAAAAAAAGAAAATAAAAAACAGTAGCAGTCGTGGGACTGCCGATAGAAGTGAAAACGGAACTATTAAGTTGAGAGTAATTAAAACTATATGCAAAAATTATATGAAATTTTTTATGTTTTATTTATTTGTTACATATGATGGGTTAAACAAAATATTATGAACAAAATATAAATACAAAGTGGTTGAAAAAATAATTAATATACAATTATCTTGTCAATCAGAAATAGTCGATGTATTAGTGTATACGTGTATACAGGCTACTGCGCGTGCGCTAGTCTGGCTCTCCATAGCTATAGATATACTATTATCATTAGCATAACGGTGACGCGAACCGAGGATTTTACCCTCTACCATAACGCTCAACGCGCCTAGAGAAGTTTTCACTTCAAAAAAATATCACTTTTTATTGCGGCCGTCAATAAAATAGATATCTTGCTAAAGATATATATTCCTTGAAATAGACTGTTTCGATTGACACTTGCTATGATTGGACCATTGACATGATATGGCCAAAGCAGAGTGAGGTACGCTATAACGAACGGACCAATCACAGAACTGATCAACTGATCTTCTAGCTAAGTAACTTCTAAGTATTGTTTATGAATTGGATGGCTTGACGTAAGGAACGCATAGCTAAATGTTGTGTAGCAGTCGTTGTTTCATTACTTAGTCAAATATGCTTGTTGAATACGGGTGTTAGTGTCTTCGGCTAGTCGCGGGTGCCCCGGGTGTGCCTCTGCCAACCTCTTCGGGGATATGGGCGTGAAGATACTTTTCATCTAGACCATGCTAAAAGATGAGGCACGAATTGAGCTCTTGACAGACACAAGCGTGTATATGTTTCAAAACTGCTAGTTTTTCAAATGATAAGATTATTTATTTCCCTTATTATATTATTTATTCGTAAGTACATGGGCGGCTATTTATGCGTATAACATATAAAGATATACTTGTTTTAGTTATATTTAACTTACCATTCAACAAGTGAAGAATGAGATTTAGAAGAAAAACACAAATCTTTCCTTAACAAACTTAAGAGTAGTAGGCAGCTATTGTTTAAATAAATTAATTTCTTTGTTCAACGTCTGGAAAGTATTTTCAATTCAGTTAGTTTTTAAAATTAAATGTTCAAACCTTACAAATGTTACGTAATTTTATTTTAGACTTACTTTTGAAAACGTCCTTCGCAAGCAACAGCTCGGGGACAAGGCGATGGACGAAGACGAACCGCGGAAAGTGATTACGGTGGAGCCCCACGTGCAGCCCAAACGGGGACCGTATCTCTACAACGAGCCAAAGAAGTAAGTTTCAAATAGAATTAGGAGCCATACTTCCGTCACCATTTTTCACGATAAAAAAATCCCTTAGGTTTCTTTGTTTTTAGGACAATTTCAGAATTTAGTAAATAAGCACAAGGTGCAAACTTTTTTCACTACAATGGTTTTCCTACAAGAGCTTTTTTAAATGAATGTTCAAAGCTGCACTCAGGTGTCAGATTTCAGTAAACTATATAGAGCATGTGTGTTTAGGTATTGTAGTTTAACTGCTTTACTATTTAAGTTCCTAAAATAATTAAAATGACTTGCAGTGATAGTTTTCATCAGAAAATTGGAATCAAGTAGGTGTGTCATTTTAGGTACCCTTGAACATAATACGGGTGAAATTATAAACATTTAATTAATAGTAAACAATAAGTTATTTTATCTGATTCGTTGAATTTATTTGTAACTAAATGTTAATATTCCCCTAGTACTGTGTTCAAAGGGCATATACGATTCCAATTGCCAATTTGAATGATATCGAAATTCAAGAGTAACCCTACAGATTTGTGGAAATAAAATTCTGGGAATTTTGCACCACTATAATGCGCTTTCGCAAAAAACCGTAATTGTGAACGAATTTTTGACCAAACACTCAACATATACCATCGAGCAACCATAGCCATGTTCATCACATATCAGAGCTCCAGCCGACTTCTTTTTTTTCCTAAACTCAAATTACCACTACGTGACACCCGTTTTCCATCAGTAGAAGATATAAAATAACATTTGCGGCGTAAACTGAATTCAATTCCGGAAACAGCATTTACAATTTTTTTGATGATAGTTTTATTCTTTGGCGTTACTGTATGGTTTCTGAAGAAGCATACTTTAAAAGTGATAAAGTAAATTTTGATGTTTGTGTATATAATGATCGTTTCCCGGTACTTTCTAACAGCATAGTATAATAAAATTTTTAGTGATGGACTTGGTAGAGTGCTGCCCGCCTGCCCAGCTCACGCGTATTGGTACCATCGTAACAGATGTAAAATAATCCTCCAATTTGCTAACTCCGCGTAAGCAATGTAACTGTTGTAGAAAGTAGTCCTCCAAATAACATAGAATGTGACATCAGAATGTGGTCGCGAAGGTGGCTGGTGGAAACGTTAGCTAGGCTTGTCACATTCTGTGTCATTTGGAGATTATTTGCCACAATACTTACACTGCTTGCGCGGAATCAGCAACATAAAGGCTTATTTTACATCTGTTCTAATGGATTTTCGCAAAACCTTGATTTAAAAAAAAATGGTACCAGTACCACTGCTTGTTATAGCTATATATAGCAGCAGCTATATATATTGCGTAGATTTTTTATAGGAAAATTGATGTTTTCAGTACGAAGTTAAACTCGTGCGTTGTGACTTAATCGGTGTGAAAAACACACACACATATTTGCTCTCTGTGGATACAAATAAACCCAACTAAAGAAAGCATTCGATAACCAAGCAAACGAAACAGAGCAAAGATCTTAATTTCGAGATTGTTTTATCGGTGTTTATCCGTCATAAGACGAACAGCTAGTTTGTCGAATATTATGACAAAGATTTCATAAATTTGATTCAAAAAATCATAAAGTTTACGCAAAATTTATAACCACCGATGGTCAGTAAAAGGGCAGAAAACTGATGATTTAGAGTGAAAAATTTATTATCTTTTTTCATTGGCATGAACAACGGAAAATATGTAGTTGATTTCGTTAATTAATTCAAAGGGTTAAAGTTAATAAAAAAATCATAGTGCTAGCCAAATACTTGACGTTAAATTTAACAAATCTTATATAACATTTACCAGCCTACGTAGATGGTAAATGAGATTTGTTAATGGTAATTAAAAAAATCATGGTTGTATAACCAGTTTTAAATATTGATTTATTTCTGTAAAAAGATATAGACTGATAAGATTGAAAGATTTGGAAATTTGTTGCAGTTATTGCAAAAAATATTTAGTTACTATGTTTTAAATAAGTTTTATTTAAAATACATACCTATTCATACATATATCTTAGCCTCTAAGGGCGTAGACGAAATAACAGTGAAGTTCTTTTATATTCATTGTCTATTACAAAGTAAGTTTAGAAAACGAAAATAAACAATTGTTTAATTTCCATTTTCTCGCCAAAAAAACGGCGGGAAATTGCAAATGAAATAATTTTATTTGGATTTAAGTATAGATTTCCGCAAATTAAAGCCTTCTTCTATATTTTTTTTATATAAAAACTATTTACACAGATAATAATCAATATTGTCTTTGTTTTCTGCTCCACCTGTTCTTGAACTGGGCCGTTTGCAGTTTTGCCTTGTTTTGACATGATAAAAAATAGTCAACAAAAATGAACAATCGGTACTTGGGTTTCGATCTCCAATAATTAATCGATCGGAACCCAAGTACCGGGGTTCCGATCGATTAATATCAACTTCAAGTTGTATAAAGTAAAACAAAGGTGAATCACACACGATACACACGGTCACTCCGCACAACGATATAATTGAATAGGTTATGTATGATAAGTGATAAGATCCGTGTCTGTGACTGCCGGCAGGAACAACATCCAGTTCACGCCGACGCAGACGGAGGCGGTCCGCGCGGGGCTGCAGCCGGGCCTCACACTGGTCGTGGGCCCGCCCGGCACCGGTAACTTCTCTCTTCTTTCTTACTCTCGTCTACATCAAACCGAAACACTTTACTTTTGGACATATCTCCTACTAGACTGATTGTGACGTAAATGCTAGTTACTTATCTAGTGAAATCGACCAAAATTATTTGGTCTATTTCTTTAACATACAAAAACATAAGAACCCCAAAAAAAGTTTTGAGTTAAAACCTTCCTACTAACCTTCCCCGTATTGGTCTGGGTCCGCTGAGTAGAATGGTCTATCTGCTTCTGTGCCAGGCGGCTCGTAAGAGGCGAGCACCGGTTAAAAAATAGGTCAGTAGCAACAAGACCCTTGGTGGTGAAGTGCTGTGCATCAACTTGCCTGGCTAGAAATCTATCACCTTACCTATTCCTGCCCCCATAATGATGTCATGTTTCGGTCGAGAAAGTAGGGTAGCCGCTGGACTTGCATTATAGACCTTGCATTCCGGCCGCAGGACAACAACACACCAGTAACATCTATAGTGTATGTAAACCACTTTTGTCTCTTACCATCTGCAGACCGGTTTGCTTGTTCGCTGACCTATCTCATTTTTTTTTTGCAATAACTTCAATGCATTATTCAAGTGTTTTTTAATTTTTAATTTCAAGTACACCGTATTAGAGATTCCTTATCGGTACCGCACAAATCAATCCACATAAAGTTTTAAACGAGCTCCGAAGCATGGATTAACTTAGCCCCTGACGAAAAAGAGGGCAATTGTTTAAGGTTTAACTTTCTCTCTCTCGCAATCCGTCGACACTCGACAGGATTCACAATGTTTAATTTTGTCTCTTTTTTTTTTCTCTGGTATATCTGATAATTAAAGCAATTAACTTGTTTCATTGCTAGCCAAACTTTTTTCTGTTACTTGTCCAATGATGTATATTAAACGAATCGTTAACAATGCAGGCAAAACGGATGTGGCGGTTCAAATAATCTCCAATCTGTACCACAACTTCCCGGGGCAGCGGACGCTCGTGGTGACGCACAGTAACCAGGCCCTCAACCAGTTGTTTGAGAAGGTCGCCGAGCTCGACGTCGACGAAAGACATCTGCTGCGTCTCGGACACGGCGAAGAGGCTTTGCAGACTGACAAAGACTTTTCGAGGTTTGTATCACATGTGACGGAAGATGTCAATGAAAGGGACAGTGCGTAACTGTACCCGCGTAAGTAGACCGGCGATTTGTCAATGTTGCTGGTGTCCGGTGGATGAAAAATTACACCTAGGGGGCGCGAGACTTGGGCGAAAAATATGTTCACCATACGATTACCTTTTGGACCATCTCAACTTTATGAAACCTAGCTTCAAGTGTAGTAAGAGTTATGAAGCCGAACCTGGATTACGGTGTTTTTTTTAAAAAAAAATCACCTGGTGTTGCGGATGTCCGTGGGCGGAGGTGATCACTTTCCATCAGGTGACCCACTTGCTCGTTTACCTCCTCTTCTATAACGGTGTGATTTCGGCGTTTACAATTTAAAACCAAAATACTCTTAAATGGTCACTTCCTTCTTATGATTTTTTTAATGCGATAAGACAATGAGCAAGCACGACGCTTCTTACTTCCCGACTGACTGTTTAGTACAGAACAATATTACTCACAGAGAAGAACTGTATCTACATATGCAATAGATGCGACCATAGCCTTACACAGCTGCGAGACAGTGGCGCCCCGCAGGTATAGCAAAAGAAAACTGCTAGGAACAAGATTTTTTTTATATTTAATATTTATTTATTTTAATTTGTTGATAAAAAACAAATTGCCACTAAAAAATAAAAAAACACAATATCGTTAGTTCAACTTACAAAAAATACTTATAAACGCGAAGAGTACAATAACATAGCAATAACAATAGCAAGAAATTTTAGGGGCAACTCAATTTCTTATCAAATAAGGCAATTATACCATGCATAGAAAATAACAAGTAAAACAGAAATCGTTTTTTAACATTTTAATTCCTAATTTTTTTAACATTTCATCAATAGTTTTTTGTGTCTGATGCAAATGCAAGAAAACAGTAAGAGTAGGTTAAGAAAATTGTTATAAATCACATTCATGTCTTCATTTGGCATTTTTGTTTAATCTTTTACGGACATTTTAAACAAAATTCACCAGTTTCACCATTTTCTAAAAATCACTAGCAAGGTAACCTAAAAAGTTTCCGGGCGTAACTTTAGTACGTCGAACGTCAATTTTTAAAATTATAAACACTCGAGGCCAGTAAAAACACCGTAATCTTTAAATTGGAATGATGCGGCGAAATCACAACTCACTTAACACAAAATATCGTCACGAATCAATTAATGTATTTATAATAATGGCGGCTTCGGATTTTTAACAAACTCGCAGGCCTGTGTGACCAGTTATTTCAAATAAATAATATGAAAAATCAGCAATTACCTAAATAATTGATTAATGAGCTATTTATTATAATGTAACGTAAATTTTGTAAATAAAAATATTTTAATAACACTTGTATGTATATTATTTTTTTGGTAGTGCAGCCTATAGCAGCACACCCACATGCAAACATTTCGTATGTGTTAAGTGCGAAATACGTCTATACGAGAAATAGGATCCTGCTGTTTAGGAAGTTATCGTTCTCTACGTTTCTTGTTCTACCTTCTTAGGTTTTTATTTGAGTTTTGGCGCCATCGACAGAAGAGATGGTCGAAGTTTTTTCACAATTATTGAATTTCGTGTTTAATAATTGAGTGAAATTAATCAATTTTGCTGGCATTTTGTACAATTTCGTTCAGTGAAAGTGCATAAATGAAATAATCATGAAGAAATTAGCGTATCGTGTATTTCCTCGTTGCCACCAAATCTCATTACATGAGCTTGAGTAAAAAGGCCACCGCTTTACCCAAGAGCCTGACATGACTTCCTGACGACATATGACTGATAACTAATAATTATAATTAATTGAAATTGATATAAAATTCGATGCAAATTTCTACTTGACTAATGGCTAAATACTAACGTGAAGAGCCAAAACCTAAAGAAAGAAGAAGGTTTTTATTTCTTCGAATGACAAGACCGCTAATTTGGCAAATCATTAAACTGAGAAACAAAAAGGAACAACAAACTTTACGATAGTTACTAAATTAAAAATAAGGCCAAGTACGAGTAGGAGTCGCCCAAGATCGTTTCATAGCAGCAAGTATCATCTAAAAGTTCTTGAAATGAGTTGTAATTATTTCGTATCAGTGGTCTCGAACGTCATAGAGCAAGATCGGTAGAATTGCCAGCTAAAATTAGTACATTTCTACCCAAATTCGGTATTTGAAAAAAAAACAATATTCAATCTAATCCGTTTATTTGATAAAAAAAACCTACAGTCTAATTTATATAAATCACGCTTAAGTATAATTATTTATTATGGTACCAATATTCTTTGGCCATAGCAGAGGTGATCTTGAAATTAATTAATTTAATTTAAAAATCATAACAATTAGGTGTATTTAAGAGTCGTTTTGAATGTAATAGGCTAGTGATTGATTCAGTAGTCAGCCTATTTCGCTGTTTTGTTTTTAAAAGATTAACATTAACGGATAGCGTTCAACGTTAACGTATGAATGGGGAAGTGATAAAATATTCAAGATGAAATGAGATAACAATGGATACATTTGAGTTTAATCGCCACGCTTTAATAAACTTATTTCATTCCAAATAAGTTCTACATCATCAGGAAATGCTTTCATTTGTTCACAATTTCTTAAAATGCGCCACTCTGTATCAATTTCCTGGAAATCATTGCTAAAGGGTACTAAAGAGTATTGGGAAAGAGCCTACTCACAGGAACTATCGAAGCAGTTTACAAATTTTTTGGATCAATTATGTTCTAACATTTTATAGGGTTATTTTTCAATGAAAAACGCGTGGTTATTTGCTTACAAGCTTCGATATAAAAATCTAGGCATCTGCATTAAAACAAATTTACTTGATCTGAGTTTAGATTTTCTGAACTACTTAGTAGAGGGTTAGATGCAGCAGCACCAAAGTATACGGCGTCAATATCCATAAAATTTCTGGGATTCTTAAAATCAACATTTTCGATTGGAGTGCTAGTTAAATATTCTCTTTTTAAAAAACAATCAAAAATAATTTTTAATGTTCCAATATATTTGATATTTTCCATCGTCGGCGCTTGTTAAAACTTCCAAATATGCATATTTTTAAAGAAAGAAACACTTGTACTGTTTTACTTATCACTTATAATTTAATACTTTGTAATTAGTACCCTACCGGTTTCGATTATACAGCATCATCAGGGCTTAAACTTAAACTACTAGTAGTAGTAATAAATTATAAGTGATAAGTAAAACTGTATAAGTGTTTCTTTTTTTAAAAATATGAATATTTAATGTTCCAGTTATTTTTTCATATAAATTATGAATTTTCATGTGTTCCGCTTGCATTTCTTTATTTAAATCGGTAGATAATGGTAACACAAAATCTAAAACTTCCAAAAATAATATCGTAGTTGGATCTTGGAGCTTCTGTAATATATGTTCTGCAGCTAAAAGATGATCATTGTTACAGATTTGATCCATAAAAAATAGTTTTAGAGCAGAGAGTTGTTCCAATATTCTTTTCACTGCTGCATGGACTGATAACTAGAGTGTTTGAGAGGGATGGAGTATTTCATGTACTTTTGAGTCACAAAGCATTTGTAAGTTTCTAAACTCTGCCACTCTTTTTGGACTAGAAGGAATAGCAGGCGCATTTGAGTATAATAATGTTGGAAATTTCATTTTGCAGCAACGTTACAACAGAATTATTATGTCCCATCATTACGTTTGCCCCATCAGATGCAAAACCTATTAGCTTAACTTTAAATGGAATATTATTGCTTCTAAAAAGTTTACAATGTGTTCAAATAAGGTTGCTGCGTTATCTTCTTTTTATGGAATAAGAGCTAAAAAATAATTTTTAATACGATCAATTTTCGCATATCTCACAACTAAGCACAAGTGTTTAGTTGTACTAAGATCAGTGGACTCGTCAATAATAAGCGAAAACTTAGTTTGCCTGAGATCTTCATATAAATTATTGATACTTTCTTTATCTGTAATAATATGACTAATTATGTCATGAGTTTTGGTCGAAGAGCAGTTTATTTTTGAATCAAGACAAAACATCAGCAACAAACGAGGCTAAATTTGTTATGGTAAGGACAATTTAGACACACGTTACAAAGAATACATAGCTGCATCCAGAAACATTTCGATAAATCCCATTTCGAAAAACATCTTTGAAAGCTGATCACAATTTGGCTAGTGATCGCTGCTTCTAAGTAATTCTCATATGTGAAAGGGAATCAATCAGATTAAATATTTTAGAACAGTTAAAATGTTAAAACACAATAATGATTCCATTACATTGTTGAATGAAGAAATAAATATCTTCCTTCCCCATAATTACGAATTTTTAACAACAATCGAGTTACACAGAATTCTGACTCATTTGGAAGACTTCTCGCTTCAACTGTTACACAGGTTCCGTGGAATTAGCAAAGTATAGGCACCTGTTATCATGGATTTTCTCAAAGTAACTTCTGATACAGCATGTATCAATAAAATACCTTTTATTATTAACGTTATAAGTTGTATTATTATATCTCGCACGCCGTGGTAATTAAATTTGTTTGTATTTATTGGCAATTGACGGAAGAAATAACTGACGGCGCCAAGTAGAGGGACCCTAAATGATAGTTTACTAATAGTACTGGGAGAGGAAATGGTGCCTGAAGCTATTTTTAATAAATGTGATGCTAGCAACTTCATCGTCTATTTAGCAGGTGAAGATGATGCTTTCTACATAGGTCCTTACCAGAACTGTAACTATTTATCAACCGTCAAACTGGGTGAGTCATCGCAAAAACTCTACCGGTTATTTTATATCTCTCTTGTTGTTCCGGTACTTCTGTGCAGAATAGACAATCTGCTTTTCTGCCAGGCAATTCATAGAGGTTAGCATAGCTTTCATTTGTCATTACTAACAAGACAGACTAATAGCGGTAGGGTGCTCTGCAGCAACATGCCTGGATAGGGATCCACCGCCTTACCGTTTCCTGTCGCCTATGCAGTTATCTGGGAAATCACAGTCTATCGATGGTCATACCGATAATGACATTCTAGGATAGACGTAAAAAATGGTTTGTATGGTATGTAGGTACGGCCGCGTGAACTACGTGCTTTCGAAGCGACTGGAGCTGCTGGAGCTGGTGGGCCAGCTGCAGGTGTCGCTCGGCGCGGG
>NJDD01003032.1:376193-389795 GCA_002245505.1 Calephelis nemesis
GCACCCGACAGCGACGAGGACGACGACCCTCCCCCCTCCACAAACACCACCGCATCCACCACCACTCCCACCACCACATCCACCTTCCAACCGACAGAGATCGTCAACGAGCTCGAGGAGCCCGACGCTTGACGGGAACAATAACTACGTAGTCGAAATATTATAAGTTATCAATTGATTTTTGAAGTTGAAATAATAAAATGTTAAAAGTTTTTAAGGCTTTTATTTAAAAAAATATAATAAATATACAACATGTAGGCTGCAACTTAAATTGACAAAAAAATAGAGACAAACTTAATTAAAAGTGACTTCATATTTAATATTCGTGAACAATTATTCCGAGACTATAGACATATTTTTGATACAACAAAATGCATAAATAAATGCAATTTAAAAACTACCAAATAATTACAAAACAATATAAATACATTTCATAAGTAAACGCAAATAGATGAACATTTAACAATATGGAGGGCACAGTTTGTATGTTTGTTTGAGTCTGTGTTAGTTTACAAACTGCCAGTAAAATATTATTCCTTTTGACATACAAAACGGATAATTCTATTTCATAAAAAGGCCTTTCAAGTTTATTGTCACTATTGAGTTTACGGCATACTACATTCGAAAATTAAGAATGCTAAATGGAGGCTACGCTTCAAGAGGAAGAGTCCTCGAAGCGTATAGAGAACGATAGCGGAAAGTAAGATTGACGCTGTGTAGTAGTAAAAATATACCATACATTTCTCAATTAAACATAATATAAAGAAGAATTGCGAGATTGCATACATTATGGAAGCCAAAAAAGCAGTATCCGTCATCATTAAAATTGATGTGTGATTAAAAAAAACTCTTTATGGCAAACAAAAAGTATATGGATAGTTGGTTGAAAAAGTTTGGGGACAGAATAAAATAAAAAAATATCAAACTGTAATAATGGAACACTACGTAGCTTACGGACTTGTAGTTCTTCCGTCTTATCTTATGAGAGAAAGCTGGCGGGTATAATTCGTAGTAATATTATGAATGCGTAAGTTTGTTTGTTTGACTCTTTTTTCTAGTTTAAATTAAAGAACGGATTGTTGTGACTTTTTCTTTTTATGTTTTCCATTCCGTTTGTAAATACATAGCTTACATTTGTTTAATATTTACGTTTTTCACGCTTTCGCTATCTTGTTCATATCATGTTTTAATTCATATTTTAAGAATATTTGACAACTTTTAGAAAATATTAATACAAAATTATCATTTTATTTTTGTTACAAACTCAACGTATAAGGTCAATCATTCGTAAAGAATAGAACGTTTATATTTTGAAACCTTCTCAAACTGCATCATAATTTATATTTTCAAATTTTCTAAAATTTACAGTAACTTTTTTTTGTTTTCGAATTGTCTGTGTACGTCTAACGACTTTTACAATGTCACCGGGCTAGTGGGTGAGCAGAGTGCTCAGTCAGAGATTGAATTATGGATGGGGCCTGGGACTTCCCTCCCTAAGGGTGTCTCCTGTGAGACCGTAACTCGGCGTAGGGTGGGATCTTGGTTTGTGTCGGAAGAGGACTTCGCGGCTGTGTTCCGCCCAGGGCGGGAATAGTAACTTTTCGCCCGGTAACTTTAAGTAATAGGGCGCCCGGCGGCGGTGGTGTCGCGAATAGTAACTTTTGTTTTACGTCTTTTGAAAATTCTGTAATTTCATTTAGAATGCCTACAAAGTTATTAATACAGTTGTATCATCTAGAGCATAAATGGACTAAAAAATTTCGTAGGTCCAATCTCGCCAACCTCCTTTGTAAAATATGTAACGTAAACATTTGATTTCTTAACCACCATTAGTGCATTTGCATAGACATTACTGTAGCTTAAGCACATTACTGTAACTTATTGTATGATCCATGTTACACATTGTATTACTCATTTCGGCTGATTTCTTGCTAATCTTGTAAACCACTGTTGCCTATATGTTTTGGTTTCCAAATTGTAAACAACGTACATACATATCTTCACGACAAGTCCCTTACGGGGTAGGCGGAGAGTAAAAACAAGAATTAAATGCCTTTAAATAAATAAAGTGGTGGTTTAATCGTGCTCTGTGCCTAAATTATGTTGATAAATAACATAAAAACAACATTATAAAAGTAGCTTATTTACTATGTTAGGCACTGTTTTTGTGGCTATAAATAACGTTAGTAATCACTAATTAAGAACTTACACAATCCGTAAAGCGTAAAAAAACTTTACTCGACTAGGAAGAAGCGTATTTTCAGATTTATTCCTGGAATATCTTCAATCAAATATCTATTAACTATTCTCTGACTAGGCATATAAGTATTGTTACGATCATTAAAACCAAATGCACGGACTCGAATAAAATTGACGCTAGAAAGTGTCGCTTATTAGACATTATATGTAGAGCTGTATGTCATTATTTGTGGATACATAAAATAGACATTGCTTCTGGCAGTAACGATACACGCTAAAATGAATATTTCAATAAACAAGCTAGCCATAGTCTTCTTCCTGCACACACTTAGACCACACATGGATTGACCAGCCTTGTTCACTTGATGGTTAAAACAACATGGTTGGTTGGATGGTTGGAAGCAATTTGCTTTGTAATTAAATTTTCTATTACTAATCACCAATGTATAGCTTTCGGCCTTTCTGTCAAACCCAAATTAACATACAATAACAGAACTGATTCCAAAGTCGACTACAATGGTCTTGATAACACAATTTCAGGTTTAACCTTTCAAGATGTCTTCTTTAGTAATGATGTAACAAAATATAGGCTTACCGTGACTAGCACCGTGATATCTGACTAGGTGGTAGAATTTCGCAGACTCACCGGGAATGGTACCACCGCCTTACCTATTCCTGCCGCCATATCGTCAAGACGTGTTCCGGTTCGGAGGGTAAGATAGCCGGTAAACTTACTTTTGCTCAGGGCCTAACATCCCAGCCTCAGATTGGCAACACGCCATTACTACCTTTGGTGTCTCTAACGGCGGGAATTTCTTACCATCAGGAAATCCGTCTGCTTGTTTGCCTTCCAATATCGTAAAAAAACTTTTCTACAGGAATTTTTCCCGATATTTTAAAATTTCTTTTGTCAAGCCGATTCATAAGAGCAGAGCAAGGGATCGTAGCGGGCATCGATCGGGCCCATTTCGATTTTGCCGGCACTTTCCAAAATCCTAGAAAAACTCATGAACTTACATGCTTTACGTTCTTTCTTGAAAGCAACAATTTACTCTCTTCTTCTCAATTTGGCTTTAGGGCTAAAAAAATCCACTTATGATGTTCTTCATGAACTAATTGACTCCATTATTTCAAACTTAGACAGGAAACGAAAGTGTCTGGCAATATTTCTTGATTTGACTAAGGCATTCGATACGGATTCAATTCCTATTAACGGAAAAAAAATTCCAAGACTACCTTATCAATAGAAAACAACCTGTGGAGATTGGCCACTTTCTTAGTAACGAGCAAACACTGAGCCACGGTGTACCACAGGGTGGCATTTTGGGGCCGACGATATTTCTCATTTACATAATCAGCCTCTTCGGTATGAAGCCCTTAGATGGCAAAATCTTAACTTTAGCCGATGACACTGCGCTTATTTTCAGTAGAATTGCTTGGCACGATGTTTTTGTTAAAGCTCAGATGGGATTAAATAGGGTTTAGCTCGGACGTAATACTTTGGCCCTGAATACAAATAAAACTAAATATATGGCGTTTGCATTCAGATCTCATCTCTTTCCTCCATGTAACTGCATAATCATTGCTCATACTTGTGTACAAAATTCATCCTTTTGTTCTTGTCCTACGCTTCAAAGGAGTGACAATATTAAATACCTTGGCGTATTCTTAGACTAAATTTCTCTCCTTCAAACAGCATACTAAAGTCCTGGCAACTAGACTCAGAAAGCTTATTTATTTTTTCAAGGAGTTTTGACATGTTGCGGATTATGATACAATCAAAATGATCTACCTGACGCTGTGTCAGCCAATAGTAGGATTATTGCATTTCATCCTGGGGAGGTACATCTAAATCTCATATTGTTGCTCTGGAGAGAGCACAAAGGGCGATCTTAGAGATTGGTGTAGGGCTACCTCATCGCTTTCCACCTGATATACTGTACAAAAAATGGAATGTACTATCTGTTAGACAATATTTCTTGCTCCAAATCATTCCTAGGACGCAGTCACAACTAAAGGACGATCAGGATTTAGTTTACAATAAACGTAGACATGGTGTAATATGTCAACTTCTGGCTTTGAATTCCAAGACTTCTCGTAGCTTCTATTGTTTTTAGGGATTTGTTAACGTTTTTTTAATGTTACGCATGAACTTAAATTTTAACGTTTGTTGTGTACTTAGACCATTGTACTCGATAACTTACTTAGTAAATACTATTTTACGTAGTATATGGGGGCATTGGTGATCTGTAACACAGGCTTGTACCTAAAACTGGCACCAATGTCTTATAAACAGGTTTAAACAATATGTTTTCTTTCCTGTTAAGATCTATTTACCTATTTTTAATGTTTGCCTATTGTAAGAGAAAAAAATAAATTTATAGTTATGACAAAATGTTACGTTTTTGCATATCCAATCTTTGTTATGCACTTGACTTATAATTGTTTTTACAAGCGATGTCCGTGCCTGTGCAATGCTGTAAATCATTGTAGAGGAACTTCGGTTGTATGTTCGACGACGTTTTCTTCGTCGTCTGCCACGGCTAGGTGCTTTTCAACCAGACTAGAGATGCAATCCAGATAGCCCTTCTTATATAAGGCTTTGACCACTCGACGACGAAACACCACGAGCAAAAAGAATATTAAAGGTCCTTGTAAAATGGTAAAGAGATCAGTTATGTCCCTAAAACAAAACATTATTTATTTCTTACACTATTCATAACTCAAAAACGGCTGAAACGATTTTGCTGTAAATTAACCCCCGTGTTGGTCCGGGCTCCTTTGCAGAATAGACCATCTGCCTTTCTTGCCAGGCAGCTCGTAAAAGGCGAGCATAGGCTTATCATCACTAACACCGTGACATCTAACTAGGTGGTAGAGTTTCGCAGTGACTCGCCCGGATTGCTACCACCGCCTTACCTCTTCCTGCCGCCATAACGTCATGACGTGTTCCAGTTCGGAGGATAAGGTAGCCGGTAAACTTACTTTTGCTCGAGGCCTAACATCCTGACCTCAGGTTGGCAACGCACCATTACCATCTTTGGTGTCTCTAGGCGGCGTGAATTTCTTACCATCAGGAAATCCGTCTGCTTGTTTGCCTTCCTCTAAAATAAAAATAAAAAAAAACAATAATAACGGGGGGAGGACACGAGACGGACATATACTACTTTTTATCCCGTTCGATTGCAAGGAAAAAACCAACATTTTAATTTTTTTCCATACAAACTGAACTGGTGGAATAAAGTTCGCCAGAATGTCTAGTACTTAATAAAAATCGGAACAAATTTTGGCCCAAGGATGTGACGTCTCTATCGCCTGTGCATGGAATAATCTAGTAACTGAGATTGCTGGCTTATTAAAATGGTACCACACGTCCGCTATACTTATACTTTCACACAGATACTTCTTGGGAACCATAAGAAAGAGCATGCTAATTCCATTAAAATCAGCAGCGTATCTGTGATACTCCTTGTGTTGCGGAATCCGTGGGTGGCGCTGATCATTTACTGCCAGCTGACCCGATGGAGGCATATCCACTTCTATAAAAAGTAAGTTTGAAGACAAAAGGGGGGGATTTCTTCCCAACAGGAAGTTCGTCAAATAGTTTGTCTACATATAATACTAGCTGCGCCCCGCGGTTTCACCCGCGTAAGTCCCAATCCCGCGGGAACTCCGGGATAAAAAGTAGCCTATATGTTATTCTGGGTCTTCAGCTACCTACATACCAAATTTTATCGTAATCAGCTTTGTAGTTTTTGCGTGAAAGAGTAACAAACATCCATACATACAATCTTTCGCATTTATAATATTAATCGGATTACTGCGGCAGACTAAATGACCCTTATTAGTTACAGGGATTACTGTCAAATTTTGATAAAAACTAATCTCCTTTGGCGAAGGTTAGTACCGATTTTGTGTTTTGATTCCGCAGCGTCTCTTGGCAGTGCGGATCTGCTGGGAACTTTCTGGGTTGTCAATTTTCTGATAAATTTTGAAATACTAACCATATGATATGTGGTGGACTAAGGGAACTTATCATCTCGAACACCCAAGGTATACCCATCACGACGAACATTCGCACAGTCATCAAGAATCTGGAACAAATATGTCTTATGAATAAAATGTAACATGTCCTAGAGAGAAAGTATTGGCCCAGCTGTACAGCTATAGAAGGCAAGGACCTTATTAAATCGTATCTATAATTGTCCATGAGCCACTTTCTAATGCTTGATTAGCTCCCTCATCTCCCTTTAATTCCTCATAACACGCTACCGTAGTCTATTTGTCTACCGATTCATACGTCTACCGCTCCCGGACTCTCCGGGATTCCTGCACATGTCTATCGTATCGTCCCTGTTGTTTTCTCAGGCTACTTTTAACGCCCGACGAAAAAAGTGGTTTTATAGAATTGACGTTTCTCTCTGTATGTGCGTGTGTGTCTGACACCACTATTTTAGAACGGATGGATCCCTTTCAAAGCAATATTTTTTTTTAGGCTGACTCAATCGAAATGGTGTTTAGTTACGTTACAATTTAGGTTTTGTCGGGGTTAGTGATTTTTTTAATTGCAGGGTTAATGTGAAGTTATGTGAACATACACTTACTTGTATCTTAACGCCTTCACATGACTTGACGAAAATGACTGACGCCACAAGAGTATTGAAATGTACACAAATATGCTTATATTTGTTAACATAAGGATCGTGGCCACGCTGTACATGTAATACCACTGCTGCAATTTGTCTGAAACAATAACAAGTAAAAAACTGAATCTTAATGTAGCAAAAAAACGAAAAATTATTATCTAAAACAAGCAAACAAGCCTGCGTAAGTGTATTAAATACTGTTATGTGACTCATCTTAACTACCTCAATTGTTTTGAAATAGGAATATCTTCAATTCTCAGCACTCCATACCAGGCCTCGTTGCAAAATATGACATTCCATATGAATATTAGTACCTGACTCTACTCAAACTTTGACATATACATTTGCCCTACGTACAGTAGGCAAACGAAGTATTTGACCCCTTTAAAATATTTTGAAAGTATTGTATGGCGATCAGATATTCGTTTGCTGGTTGTAGGTATTTTACTTCTATTAAGTACAAGAATATTTACCATAAAACCAACAATGGCTAAGTCCGATCCCTGGCTTCTTATGATCACCGGGGTGGAAGTTTACGATGGCCATGCACATCGTCAGAACTGCTGGACATCCCCAAGCGTATAATGCGTACCAGATATACGTTTTCCATCCGTAATCGGACACTGACGGTCGTCTGAAAGAAGAATAATTTCTATTAGCATCAGAATCATCACCACGACTGCAAAGTCGTATCTCCTGACTCAGTATGTTACATTAATATTATTTTAATTAGATTGGGGATTTTCTCTTAGGCATTAATGGCGGACATTTAGCTGACCACCAACTAAACCTGCTGTAGGTGTTGGGGTTATCTAGCTTATTCGAAATAAACAAAAACAAAAGAAATGGAACATCCAGTTCCAGTCCTGTCCCAACCAAGTTTTCGAAGATAGCGATAACCTAACATTAGTTTAGTGTGTGGGTAGCAGAATTAATACCAATAGTTTAAAATAGGCGTAGCTTTTTGTTACAGATACTAGAGACATCTATGAGAGAGATATTTAATAACATTATTATTTTTTCTTTTAATATTTCATTATATTTTTTTATCAAATGGATCAAAGTAAAAATATAATATCATTATAGCAATAGATAAAAATAGGTAGTCACGCCAGTTCGGTTTTCTTCCTATGAGAGACTATGAGGTAAAGATAATTGTATGGGTATCTACCTACCTACCTACATCCCAAACAACGGTCATCCCAAAATTATGGTCTAATTAATTATTTCTATTAAGGTATTGGTGGTCTTATATTAGAATTTCACTATGTGACACTTGTTAGAGATCGTCTAAACTCAAAATATGTCGCGCTCTAATACTTAATCTATACTTAATATTATAAAGAGAAAACCTTTGTATTTTTGTATATTTGTATTGAATAGGCTCAAAAACTACTTGGACCGATTTCAAATTTCTTTTACCATTACTTAGAGAAAGTCTTCCGAATCCGTATAGGCTACATTTTATCCCGGAAAATAGATAGGATTTTTCGTGGTAGTAAAAATTGTGGAGTAATTCGATGAATGAATGATGGTCGCCTCTGGGGTCTAGCGGTTTTCAACAAAATACCTAGGGGTCATTCTAGACAAAAATATGTCGTTCGAACCGCATATTACGCGAGTCACGAACAAGGCTAAGTTCGTACTTAGCCGCCTCTACTATCTAAATAATAAACACAGTAAAATGTCACTTCGTTACTAAGTGACACTTTACAAAACATGTGTCAGACCCTTAGCATACGGTAGTGTAGCCTTCGCGCATACCTTCCCGTCCCATTTAAAAAAGCTACAAGTTGTTCAGAATAGGTTCATGCGAACTGCTACGGGCGCTCCGTGGTACGTTCGCAACGCGGACCTACATAGCGACCTCGATTTACCCACGATAGCGCAGCATTTCAAAGAACTATCGGAACGTTACTTTGAAAAAACTGCTGCCCACCCGAACCCGTTGTTAGTATCCGCGTGTGATTACACACCGGTCGCGAACGCGCCCCCTAATCATAGAAGACCCCACCACATGTTATCGGATCCTCCGGACCCAATAACCGCGGCGAACGCTCTACTTCCTCCACCTCCAAACCGGAACACGACAAACTCGCATCACAACAACATCACACGACACCGTCGCCTCCATTCTCGGCGACGAAGACCCCTCTTGCGCCCGGCGCCTAACGCCGGGCAATGAGCCGACAATATTCCTCCTTCCAATCCACCCAGTAACCAGAACGCAGCACCAAGTTGAGGTACGGTCTCCCGGGAGACAGCCCTTGGTGCTGGCGTTTTAGGTAACAGCCCCATGCATTTAAATAATGATGTCTCGGGCTGAGCACTCTGCTCGGCCCACAAAGCTCGGTGAAGTTGCATAAAATCGCGAAATTAGCAACAAATTAGTCTTTCAAAAAAAAAAAAAGGTCTAGCGGTCCGGGTGTTGGACTTGACTGCATGAGGTCCCGGGTTCGAATCCCTGGTCGGCCAACAAAAAGAAAATTGAATTTTGTCAATTTTCTAATTACAAAATGTTGGTCGGAATTGGAAATGAGCCCGGTTGGCGATAGGCTTGCCACCTATCACATTGTGGGACAGTGTCTTCGGGTGTTTTCAGTGTCGTGGGTGCCTTGGTTGTACCTCTGCCTCTTCACGCCTATATCCCCGAAGAGGTACTTCGGGGATATAGGCGTGAAGATATTCTTCATTCTAATTCGATGAAAAAACTGCTGTACATTAACGATTCTCGCGAACGAAGCCTAAATGGTTAGAGATGTATTGTTGACTACTATAGAAAAGTTGTAGAACTCAATAATGCCAACAAAAAAGTCCACGATAGTATAAACCAAACATTTATATTTTAGCCATTATAACCACTTTTCCATAGAATGAAAGTAATTGAAATTATTAGCCTCACACGCACAATTGCCGCACGCTCCGGACTTATGAGAAGATCCTGGAGTTGGAAGAGTATTTGGACAAGTTATGCTGGGATGTTGTGGGATTATCTGAAGTCCGAAGACAGGGAGAGGACTCGATAATCCTAAAGTCCGGTAACTTTTTCTACTACCGGGAAGGTGACGCCCTGTCCCAGGGCCGGTGTCGGGTTTATCATCCGGAGGTCACTCATCAACAATGTGGAGGCGATCGCGAGTGTGTCGACAAGGGTAGCGTATCTGATACTCAGAATTACCAAACGGAATTCGCTGAAGGTCATACAGGTCTACGCCCCGACTTCGGTGCACTCTGACGACGAGGTGGAGGCGATATACGAGGACATATCGAAAGCAATCCATACCTCCAAAACGCACTACACGGTGGTGATGGGCGACTTCAACGCAAAGCTGGTTATGAGAGAGAGCAATGAGCTGAAAGTGAAGCAATTTGGTGTTGGCAGGCGTAATCCTATGGGCCAACGGTTAGCTGAAATTCTGGATAAGGAAGGACTCTTTATGATGAAATCCTTCTTCAGAAAAAAGCTACATCGTAAATGGACCTGGATTAGCTGGTCGACCAAAAACGAGATAGACTTCATTTTGTCTACCAGACGTCACATATTCAATGATGTCTCTGTGGTCAACAAACTGAAAACCGGCAATGATCATCGGATGGTAAGAGGCACATTGAATATCAACACAAGGCTTGACGCTCCGTCCAACCCCGGTCCAACAATGGGTTTGTGCAAGCTGTCCCAGCGGCCGGGTCTAAATTGTTTAAGACCCGAAGCAAGAAAAGAACACAAAAGCTCTCAGACCTAACTCTCAAACTCATAGGCGAACGGGATGAAATGCGATTGCAGTCTTCAGTTGACATGCAAAAGTACAGGGAGCTAAGTAGACAAGTCTCCAAGGCGTTGCGGACAGACCTGCGTACCTTTAATACGCCTTGTATTAAACAATTGATCGAGCGTAATAAGGGCTCCAAGGTGTTTGCTAGGGATTTGTCTATTGGCCAGACCCAATTGATCAAACTGAAATGGCACCATAATTCCATCTAAGGCTGAGATTATGAGAGAGGTCGAGAAGTTCTATGGACAGCTGTACAATTCAACACGACCCGTTGTTAGTATAGCTAAAGACCCTAGAGCTAAACTCACCCGACATTACACCGAAGACATCCCGGACGTCAGCCTGTACGAGATTCGGATGGCTCTGAAACAACTGAAGAACAATAAAGCGCCGGGGGACGATGGAATTACTGCTGAGCTACTGAGAGCGGGTGGAATGCCAGTTCTTAAAGTCCTCCAGAAGCTACTTAATTCCGTCATCCTCGAAGGCAGTGTTCCAGAAGTGTGGTGGTTCTCTTTTTCAAGAAAGCTGACAAAACCTTATTATAAAATTATAGACCCATCTCACTTTTGAGCCACGTTTACAACGTGTTTTCAAGGGTCATCACAAACCGAATATCACGCAGGTTAGACGATTTTCAACCTCCCGAACAAGCCGGGTTCCGTAAAGGCTTTAGCACCGTAGACCACATTCACACGCTGCGCCAGATTATACAGAAGACCGAGGAGTATAATCGGCCATTATGTTTGTGGACTACGAGAAAGCCTTCGATTCGGTTGAGACATGGGCGGTGCTTCAGTCATTACAGCCGTGCCGCATCGAATATCGATACATCGAAGTGTTGAGGTTTGTACAAAAAACCCACTATGTAGGTCTGATTACAGGATCAGAGCTCGAAACTGATCCAGTTGCAGAAAGGTGTGAGACAGGGAGACGTTATTTCTCCGAAACTGTTCACTGCTGCACTGGAAGATGTCTTCAAGCTTCTGGACTGGAAAAGACTCGGCATCAATGTTAATGGCGAGTACATCACTCACCTTCCATTCGCAGACGATATCGTGGTCATGGCGGAATCTATAGAAGACTTGAGCAAAATGCTTGGTAGTGACCTCGATAGAGTTTCCCAACAGGTGGGTCTTAGGATGAACTTGGATAAGACGAAAGTCATGTCCAATGTTCATGTTGCACCTATACCAATTTAAGTTGGGAACTCAATTCTTGAAGTTGTTGATCACTATATATACCTAGATTAAGCTGTTCAGTTAGGTTAATCCAACTTCAAGAAAGAGGTCGACCGCCGAATCCAACTCGGTTGGGCAGCGTTCGGGAAGCTAAAGGGTGTCTTCTTGTCCAAATTACCGCAGAGCCTAAAGTCGAAAGTCTTCGACCAGTGTGTGTTACCAGTGATGATATATAGAACTGCGACTTGGCTGTTAAATTTGGGCCTCTTAAATAAGCTCAGAGTCGCTCAGCGTGCTATGGAGAGAGCTATGCTCGGTGTTTCTCTGCGAGATATGATCCGTAATTCGGTGATCCGCAAGAGAACGAGAGTAACCGACATAGTTCAGAGAGTTAGCAAGCTGAAGTGGCAATGGGCAGGCCACATTGCTCGCAGAACCGATAACCGCTGGGGAAGAAAGGTTATCGAGTGGCGGCCCCGCACCGGAGGACGTAGTGTTGGACGAGCTCCCGGTGGACTGATGACCTGGTCAAAGTCGCGGGGAGTCGCTGGTTACAAGCGGCTGGTGACCGTGACTTGTGGCACTCTTTGGGGGAGGCCTATGTCCAGCAGTGGACGTCCTCCGGCTGATGATGATGATGATGAAAATTATTAGCTTATGTTTATTGATCATATTATCGTCAATACTAATTCCTTATCCAAATAAACTATTTATTGAATAAGATTGTTTCAATATCTATAAATTACTTTTTGTTTTATTCCAATCGGACAATTCATTCAAAAGTATTACGAAATTAAAATTGTAATTGGTATTAAAATTAATTATGGCCGCCGGCCGATATCTGTCGCACGACTCGCACGGCGAAACCGCAGGGGAGGGGGGTGCACATCCATGAAGCAGGTTGCCGCGTTGCTCACTCGCGCGGTCGGCTCTCTGCGCAATGGACGCGGCAAAATTAAGTAAATTTACTGAATTAATGCACTTATTAAAATTGATTTAGGTAAGTACTCATTATCAAAAGTTCTTTTCAAGTTGGACTTGACTGCATGAGGTCCTGGGTTCGAATTCCGGGTTGAGTAACGAAAAGAAAATTGGGTTTTTCCAGTTTTCTAATAAAAAAATGTTGCTCGGGTTAGGATATGTGCCCGGTTGGCGATAGGCTTGCCACCTATCACATTGTGGGACTCAGTATCTTCGGCTAGTCGTGGGTGCCCTGGTTGTGCCTCTGCCTACCTCTTCGGGGATATGGGCGTGAAGTTACTTTTTTTTCTGAGATTCCGAAAATCCTAGAACTGTCGACATCTAGTAAACTTACATATTTGATATTTAAGTTTTAGCCCTGATGATGCTGTATAAGCGAAACCGGTTGGATATTTACAAAATAATAAATTGTAAGTGATACGTAAAACACTACAAGTGTTTCTTCAATAAAAAAAATGAATAATAAACTTACCTTATGTTTAGAAGAATTTGTATTGATATAGCGTTTGTCCAAAAAAAACTTGCTAATATGAAAAAATACACCAGGAAACCTGAAAACAAGCAAAATTATGATAAATAAAATAAAAACACGTGAAATTAAAAAAGAAACCAAACGGACAATTATTAACTTAGTTAACGACAAGCGGCAATATTTTTTAATAATAATTTATTTATTTATTTATTGAGAACAAATTCACAAAATCTATACAAGTTACTCCAAAACGACATTGCGAGTTAAAAATATAAAATTACAATTTAATAATATTAATAAGTACATTGCCATTTGGGTCATTGGGGGTCATTGGTCAGAAGCGTGCACGT
>NJDD01003032.1:389999-412524 GCA_002245505.1 Calephelis nemesis
GTATGTTAATAAGTACATTACCATTTGCCTCTCTTTGCCTCGTGCGAGTAGAAGACTAAAAGCGCACGACAACGGAGCGAACTTAAGCAAATTAGTCCTAGCTGCGGGGATTATTACCGTAGGGGGGCGACGACGTGCGCTAACGGGGGGAGGGAGGCACGCACAGCCGTAGCTCGGACAGTACTTCTGGATATATCTATTTCTATTTTGTTTTCCAGTGCTTGAAATGGAATCTCGAAATATTTCAGCAGATTTTTTTTCACTTTCTTTAGCAAAGACAGGTTAAGATAACATTTAAACAGAATCAGAAAAAAGAAACTTTATTCACGTGGACCATAGAAATGGTACCTACTTGTGCGTGTTGACATTTTAATGCATATTGAATCTCTTTGTAATAAAATTGACAGTATTGTACTTGTTGCAAGAAGAATTAAAGAAGTGGCAGGCTTAAAAGTACTGTCTTAACTTATCACGGATACCTATGTTTTCTTTGTCTTTCAATACTGTATCCCCATTTAGGGGAATTATACAGGACTTATGCCCGTTTTCACCAAGAGCCCCTAAACTTTAGGGGACCTTTTAACGTTACTTACGGGACTGTTTCAATATAAAACCGTCCCCTTAAACACGTTAAAAGGTCCCCTAAATAAAGGGGATCTTGGTGAAATCGGGCATTAGAGTTCTTAAATTAGAGATTCTTTAGAGTTGTTGAAAACATTCGTTTAAATCGCTTTAAGTCGCACAAAATTTTACTTTAATCTCGTTTATATGTTTTGGCTGTATGTGAAAAATGTCATTATTAACAAAATATGCGTACTGTTGGGAAATTGACATTTTAGAAATAGTGAATGCTGCCATAATATGTCTTTCCAAAGATATAATATCTATGAAACTAAAATATACCCGATACCGCATGTCCATTTGCGTTTATCACTCACGCGCCTTTTTATAAGTCCGATGAAGTTGTAAAAACTGCGAAGTTAGCAACATATTAGCCATTTAAAAAAAACGCGCCTTCGGTAACACCGCAATAACACGCGCGGGGCTCAAATTTGTCTCAAACAAATATTATGTTTTTACTAACCATGGGAACGGTTTATAAAAAATAGACATTTTACACTAGCTAATCAGTCTTTAATGATTGCCGAACAAAATCTTACTTTCTGAACTCTATTGTTCAAGTAGTAGTTCTTGATATCAAGATCTTTTATCTTAATTCTGTAATAGCACAAATTTTCGTGAAAAAGCGGGGAGAATGTAACGGTTAGTAGTGCATAGATGGCGTAAGTAGTTCGCCCTTTTTTAATAAAAGGTCAAAACCGATCAAATTCTTTTATCGTGGTAAACTACTGGTCAATTGTAGCGAAGGTAATTGTACCTACGTGAACCAATATTTCCTTCGATGTAAGCCAGTGTCAGAAATTAGTTTTACTGTGTAAATTAGTCATCACAATAGTCTACCACCTAGAAGTATCTTTGTTAGTTACGTCATAAACTTCAAGTCCCCTATTACAAGCGGTAATACCTAGCTATAGATAAGTTCAATAAGTAGGTAAGGTTTCTTATCAGATGCTGGTTATTTTCATAAAAGGCAGCGTTGTTTCGACTTTGCGTTACTTGGACGTGCACAAACAAAGACGACCTCAATCGTGCAGCATATTTCGGCGGTCAGCGAACCTGTTCGCTAACTTTATACCCCACCCGGCTGTAGTCCACATTCCCCGACTTCATATGGTTACTGGATTAAACATGATTCTAAGAAGTTTAACCAGGATTTAGGGCAAAACTTTTAACACAGATCCATGCCAAAATGTGAAGACTCTGTTGGCCGCTTGTACCTACAATTATTTTGTTTCTTTTTTATGATTTACGAAGGCAAACAAGCTAGCAGCTCTTCTGATAGTAAGTGAAAACCGCCGCCTTTCAAGACCATTAACGTTATTGGCGCGTCACTATCCTATGGCCAGGTTTTAGGACATGTATGCTAGGCTACCAGCTACCCCAGCCTCCCGCACGAAAAACGACAAAGGCGCGCAGACAGAAACGACGGGTACAGATACTATGGTGGCAGAAATAAGCTAAACTGTGGGACCAGCCCGGCCGAAATGTTACACAGTAGGTACTCTACCACCTAGGTGACTGCATCGGTAGGATGTCGTCACATTTCTACATAACACTACTTATTTTAGAATACTGGGTTATCCTACTTGTGTCAACAGGCAGACTAGGTGGTAGGAACCTGTTGTGGGACGGTTGGAACGCGAAGACACCGTAGCCGTTCGCCGTAAGTTTGCTATCAGAAAATTAGTCGGTTCTAATTTGTTGTCTAAATACTCAAAAAAACAAAGAAAGAAACGCGTTGACGATAATGTAACAGCAAATAATATGGTCTCTTTGTGCGTTTCGTGCCTAAGGGTATCGGAAAATATCTGTTAATGCCCGGTTCCTATAATCAGCGAATCGTAATCCGTCAGCTAAACCATTCGTCGTTTGTTCAAAAGTAACGGAGCGTTACAAATATTTTCAAAAAATGTTTAGAATCAATAGTCGGAAATGAGCAACCGTTGTTAGTAATCTTACTAAGCGTACAAAATACTACCATCCGTAATCAAAACGAATCGTTTTTTTTATATAGGAACCGGGTATAAACCTATAAAAGATGTAATACTTTACATACCACGGACGGCACATAGAGCCATGTCTGAATACTCCATTAGTTTCATAATGCTCAGAACGCCAAGTCCCAAAGCCAAGCTGCTGCAGAAACTGATAATACTTTTTCCTTGCAGGTCTCTGTAACAATTAAAGCAATAGTAGGTAGGCAGGATACTACATACCAAAGACAGTAAAATATGAAAAGTCTTAGATCACAAATAATAGTAATTGTTCTCCTTAACGATATTGAAGGGGAAGCCGTGGTTAAGCTTATGGGGTTCTGTCAATTTCTGTTCAACGCAACCGGAAAGCAGCTACTTCGTTTTAGTCGGGCGGGTTCAACTCCGCAGTTTGAGTAGATTTTGGCAGCGTTCCTCTTAAAGAGTCTCAAAATCAGCATTTAAAAAGGTTGCCAAGAGCGAGTTGGACTACCAATAACACAAAAGCCATTGTAGTTCCTTGTAACTTTTAATCAATTTAAGATATTGTATTAAAGTATCTTCACGCCCATATCCCGAAGAGGTTGGTAGAGGCACTACCAAGTCACCCACTGCTAACCGAAGATAGAAGATGCTAGATTCATTGTTGACATGTCGGCACTGCGGGGTTAGAATAAACACCGTCGTCTTGACACGAACGTTTCGTTTTGGGCCGCATTGAAGTGTCAAACTCAAAAAACGCAGAACATTCATGCCAAACAAAACGTGACGTCGGCGAAAGACGATAGGTAGTACGTCATGAAACGTGAGCGAAGGAATGACATTGTTAGAAATTCGTAGAATAACATGCCCGAAACTAAGATTTGAGAGACGAATTCGTTTCGGAAACGAAACGAACGTTTGTTTTGCCTGCGATCGTCTCGTATGCCACGTTTCTAGAACTAATCATATTGTCAGTCGCGTTTCCCGTGTGTTTTATATTTATTTTTTACGTAATTGTAATTTGTTAAGTATTTCGTTTTGATAACATTTTTGTAATTTTTGCCTTTCTTGTTTTATTTCTTCTTATTAAATTTTTTTGAACTACGAATATTTTTTTTTACTCCTCCAGTTTTCTATCATCTGCAATTTTGAGTAACACCCTGCTGAGTAAATTGCTACTTATTTTATAGTAAGAAATTCAAGCCGCCTAGAGACACCACAGATGGTAAGGGTGCGTTGCCAACCTGGGGACGGAATATTAGGCTTCGAGAAAAAGTAAGTTTACCGGCTACCTTATCCTCCGAACCGGAACACGTCAACGGCAAGCAACGTTATGGCGGCGGGAATAGGTAAGGCAATGGCGTCAATCCGTGTGAGACGCTGCAAACCTCTACCACCTAGTCAGATGTCACGGTGCTAGTGACGGTAGACATAAGCTCGCCTTTTACGATAGGCCTGACACGGAGGCAGATGATCTATTCTGCAGCGTAGCACGGACAATTACTAGACTTTATTAGTGTACGCAGAATATGGGTATGGTTTTCAACTAACATATGATAAAGAGGAGTCTGATTCTGGCAAACACTTAGAGTATACAAATCGTGGGCCATTAGGTACTCCCAGGGTGATTTTGTTTGACATACATTTTAGTTTTTGATTCAAAAGTAACTTTAAGAAAACTAGTTTTATTTTATACTATTTTCTAGGAACAACATTTGACAATTTCTACTTAATGTTTTTCATTCCGTTTGTTACTCTGTTGTATTTAGGGATATATTTTAAGATACGTAGTATCTCTATCTAGTCTGTGATTTTAAGTGCTAGTTATTTTGTAGTACTCAATTATTATATTTTGTTTTAATAATTGTTTGGCAACTTTTGTAAGATATTAATTTATGTGTTGTTATACAACGGAGAAGAAATTTATATAAACGTAATCAACGTAAATGTTTAAAACTGCACAACAAGTTATCTTTTACAATATTTTAAAATCATCAATAAAGTTAAATCTCGTCTTTTTAAAAATTAGATTTTTTAAGTAACAATGTATTGTAACAATAACTATAATCTAGGACTAACGTCAGATGCTTAAAAAAATAAATTGACGGCAAGCCTGTGACACTTTTTACATCGTTTCCATGGTTTCCATAGAGACAAACTTCAAGTTTTCCGTTGTTTTCCGTTCAATTTCGGTCATTGTTCAACGTCTGCGCGATATAACTCTTGAAGTCTTGATTATTCTAGCTTTTTATGAAACGTTGACGTTTTGAAGAAAGACGCATCGTCCAAACGAAACGAAACGATCGTGCCGAGACGAAAGTGTACATTCTAGCCCCGCTGTCTGTCTTACGTCTTCGTATGTTTGTAACATTTTGTTTGCTCAATGATAAATACCTTTATTGATATACCTACGCCACATTCGGCTCCTGCGCAGGTTTTATAACTAGATAAGATAACAAATAGTTTTAGGAGCAGCAGAGCAAGATTTACCAAAAGAGGTACAAAAAGTACTATAAAGTACCTATCTCTTTCAGCACTAGAGTAAGAAGGATGTTAGATCTTTGAAAAAGATGGTATTACAGTAATGGCGCAATAATTATGGTTTCAGGTACTTACATGGGTATAGAATATACGTCTGCTTAAACCCTAGGTATCACGGTTTAAGCAGATACATTACACTTTATCTTGCCATCAGATAATCTGCCTGCTTATTTTTATTTCTACAAGCATACAGTTTTCAGGTGGTCGCTTGTATATATGTATAGAATAGGTATATATAATGGAATATATATAAGTATAGAAGTATAGAATTCACAGTCACAAACCTCATTTCCGGCAACAGGCAATAAACTGCAACAGTCAGCACTAAAAACACTACAGAGACTATGAGGTAATAGCCGTAAGCATCTTCGCTTATAGTTCTCTCTTCCTCTTCTTCTGGACATATCGCAAAATATCTTCTACTGCCATTGAGTGTTTCGTTTGCAATACAAAACCTGCAAAAAAAGAAACAGGAATATTTCAGAAGGATCTATGTCGCATACATTACTCTTAGAAATATGTTGTCGACTAAATGCGCAGACATGGTCGGTGCGTGAATATTAACAGGCAGAGAGTGTTGTTGAATTTGAATAGCCTTATTTGCTATGGATGTATCATGTGGCAAAGAAAAAATCAGATGATTTTACTAAACTTTTAATATACGAAGTGTTTATATCGGTGGTGTGTAACGGTAGTCAAAAATATTTATTTATGGTACGACAAAGCAAGAAATGACACCGCTACGAGATACAAGTTATGAATGCGTCGCTGTCGCCTGTTAGGCCTAATTTACTAGTCTTTTTCTTACCCTACCTTCTGGACAGGAAACAACAATCCCAAACACTGTCATCGTTGTGGCAAGCGTGGCAATTTTAGCCAAGGCGGTGGTAAGATATTTGTTTGGACTGCATCGTACTCTCTCTCCATTGGTCTCATGTGTGTGTAGTGTTTCAGGGTTAAATCTTTATCTCTGGGTTAGTTTTTGACAAAGGGTTAAATCATTATTAAATATAATAATTATTAAAGTTAACCCAGAAACGTGCAACACTAATAGGTATTACCTCTTGTTTTGGTCATAGAAAACAATGTAGTATGACTTTGTGAAACTGAACTCTACACTTCACGATCCGTTAGCAGCACGTTACTCAGTAAGCAGGTAAGCACTAAGTAGATAAGTACATAAGCATTTAGTACCTACTTCTCCAGCGACGTATGATTACTCAAGGTCCAACATCGTCAGTCCGTTCAACTTTTTATACTGGTAATTCAATACTGACCTTTAAAGGATAGTGCACATTTGGACGGGGCGGAGTTTGTCGGGTCGAGTTATTCGCATTGCAAGGCACACTCAGGTGGGCCGCGCTGTATCGCATCAACGGATTTTTGTTTCTCAGTACCAAACAGTAGATTCAAAAAGAAGAGTGGCAACTCTACTTTACAATCGTCAAGTATCTATAACGTGTCCTTTAAAATGTCATGATATTATATCTATTCATATCATTAATATCATTTTCACTCTCCTATTTGGTGAAAATAGACCGCATCGGGAAAAACCCCGCCATTCGGAACAGAATCAAAACGTATGAAAGCGATTTAGGTATGCGGACTATGAGGTTGCGATTCTCCCCGTCCCGGCCAGTCCATATGTGCGCTATACTTTATAGTGGTTTGGTTTATTCAATTCTGTGTCTACCACACCGATCACATATTACTGTCATTATTAGTAGCTATCTTTAAATCGAACGGTTGTTTTATAATTTTCAAGAATCTCCAGAAAAGAGGAGGATCGTTTTGTTTCGAGTATTGTTATGTCTGTAAAAAATTACGCAACAAACTGTAGAAAACAAAAAAAACATATGTTTTATGTGATAGGCATGTGAGCACACGTCTCTTCTGACGTCATGAGATAACCTTGGCCTATGGTCACCATTGAAGTCATAACTGCGTCACTCTCTTGTAACCGGTACCTACTTATATCGTGTAAGTCTACCGACTACCTTACCCTCCGGACCATAACAGTGTCGTTGCGATGGCAGGAATAGGTATCAGAATCTGAACCAGCTACCGGGACACGTTGCTTGATGAACCCATTTAGCTATTGCTCATCTCTTACTAGCTTCTAGGCAGAGAATCAGATGGTTTTTTCTACTAAAGAAACTCAGACGAAGCTAACGAAGATTTAATTCCGATGATATACCTACCTACCTACCGACGTATTCTTAGTTTTTTTTATTTTTATAGGTGCGTATTGTACTTATATGCTGACGAGTGACGCATAGCTAAGATCACAGATGTTGAACGAAGGTCCTGTCACATATGGCAGAGTAGCTAATTTTACTAAATGATTGTAATGACTGAATCGATCTAATATACCTATAATGGTAAAAAGGTATGTAACTCTGTAACAAAATTATGAGGCCGAGTCGTTTGAAGCTAAGGTATTAGAATTGACATGACATGCAAGTAGGTACAGTAGGTAGGTACCTACACAGTTATCTGATCTCTTTACAACAGTTTATCAGACAACTGGGTACGTTGCTGAATGATGCAATGCTAATGCAAAAAAAATCAATAGCAAGGATAATAAAAGCCGATTTTTTTTGACGTTATTTCTAAACTTTCAAACTCAAATACCTACCTCAAACATACCTAAGTACGAGGAAAGAATAAGATCCTTTAAACATCAGGCGATTTACGGTAAATTAATAAATGGTAGGTTACAAATTACAATATGTAGTGGTTGTTGTGTAAAACAATTAATTTAAGTAGATTGAGGTTATTATCTAGGTTATGTCTTAGACCGACAAATTTTTTTCAGTAGCTCGAAATGCTCGTAAGGGAACATGAAAATGTTTTTGGTTGAAAGAATTTAAATGGCTGCAGTTGGTAGTTTATTTAGGTCATAGGTATTTAGGCCTTTAATAGAATTGCCAAGGTTAATGTCCGTTCGCTTAACAAAAACGTTTCGTACATGCCATTCTCCAGCCCAATACTATCTTCTTCACCCGGATTGGGCTGGCCGGATTCATTCAAATAACCATTGAAATCTGATTCCGGAAGAATTATAACATCTTCTTGACACTTAACATTTATTGGCGCAGTTCTGTTTTCTGATGGACTGAAGCAAACCGCAGCATTTACATACAACACATAATCACCATTACAACAACGCACTTCACCATGCTCGCCACCAACAATGACGATGGCCGCGAACAATAAAACTATTTTCACTTGTAAAAAGACAAAAGACACTACTTCCATTTTATCTTCCAATGTTGTTTATTTTAATTCTAAAATAAAAATTGGCACAATAATTCTGAAGCATAGTTATCGCGAATATTTAATACACAATTACTGTAGACCGCACAGGTAGACCGTGCGCCCGCGCACGTCTGTGCAAAGCAAAGAGACTAAATCACACTAAAGTCCAGCCTGTAGTAGACTAATATCCGGCTGCAGATTTGTGTAGTTATCGAGTACATGCTAAAATCCACATTCTTACTAATATTTATGATTAGGAGAGTAAAAATCTACCAGCCGATAGCATTTTTAATTAAATTATTGTTAATTGACTTCGCACAAACATTTAATTAACAAAGTTTTGAAACAATATCTCGTTCAGTTCACGGCAATAGGTAGGTATAAAGACTTAAAAAATCATATTTGCCGTTGCGCACTTGGCCATACCTCTTCGCAGTCGGGTATAAACAGATATGGTTGACCGCCTCGTTAGTCGAGTGGCTAGCGTACACGCCTTACTACGACGACCAACCGCGAGGCCCGGGTTCGATTCCCGACGAGGCAGGCATTTGTGTGATGAACATTTAGATGTCTGCATTTCCGGGTCTGGGTGTTTATTAAATTTATTCTGGTATCTATGTAAGTATTTCTATGTATTAGTATCGTTGACTAACATCCATAACAGAAGCAAATAATTTCTTTACTTTGGAGTTAGATTCAATTTGTGTAACTTGTCCAGTGAAATTTATTACTGTTATTATTATTATGATTTCGATATATTTAAACACCTGTAACGTATGTTAATATTTTATAGATCAAAATAAGGCTTTTTTTTCATTATTATGTAAGGGTTACTGGCTGTTGAAGATGGTAAATATTGAAGGTTGAGTGAGTGGAAGCTAGCGCGTAACATCACCAGTATGACAAGGATAGCAATTGTCAGCTGTAAGACGTTTTAAAGCTATTGCGCATGTGGCAGGTGCTAGTGTTCTCAATCACTAGTTCAAACAACAGCAAGAACGCAGCTGGATCTCGTACTATAACAGCCGGTTCCGGTATTGTTATTGGCGCGACTTTAAAATCATGTTAAAGGCTTGAGCCTTTTTTGTTCCGGCGGCGGATAGTAGGTAGGTACCGGTTTTAAAATAGGGACAACGACATATAACATGAAAAAACTGTGTTCCAGTTGTGTCCCACTGACGTCAGATTTTTAAAGTTTTAAGAACTATTGAGTACAATCATTGTATCGGGTCAAGTAGCCAAACATGATTTTTAAGGGGTAGACGGGGGCGGGGATTTCGATTTTTTTATTAATTTTCAAATCCAAGATGGCGACCGAAAAACTGCTACGGCGGTTGTAGCGTAAAAATCTTTTTGCCAGGGATAGCATACATTTTCAAAGTTAAAATAAAATAGTGGAAGTTGGTCTACCTGGATCTGGTATAAATTTAGGTGATGGCCTGCCAAAACGAAAAGACTTGGAGGGGAGGTCACAATGCCATTTTGTAGAGCCTAGATGGCAATCACCAGAACTTGTGAAAAAAAATTAAAATGGCTAAAAACAAGATGGGCGCCATAAAACAATCGGTTTTTTTACATTTTTTTAAATTCTTAACCGTTATAGATATACTCCATATGGGTGTTGTTTGAGACATAATCGAGAGTGCTGATTTTGAATTTGGCAGCCATTTTGAATTCCAAGATGGCTACCGGAAGTTACTGTTGAAAAACCTGTGTGTTATACTTAGAGTAAATCTTTGTGAACTCTTAGATAAAGTTTAATTAAAAATTAAGAACTATGAAATTTTGCTCAGTTACCAGTACCTGGTAAAAAAATGACCAGAGGCCAGATTTAATGAAAAGCGTAGCGAAAAAAAGAAATCTTAAAAAATTAGAATTAAGCGGAATATGGTTTTTTTATCAGCGGCCATATTGCTTTTGAAAATTTGAAATTTTTTCATAAGGCTCTGGTAATTGCCACTTGAGCTCTATAAAGTAGCATTGTCTCGAACTCGCTACTTGTTTTCGTTTCGACAGGCCGTTGTCTAAGTATAACATACAGGTTTTTCAATAATAACTTCCGGTAGCCATCTTGGAATTCAAAATAGCTGCCAAATTCAAAATCAGCACTCTCGATTATGTCTCAAACAACACCCATATGGAGTATATCTATAACGGTTAAGAATCTTAAAATAATGTAAAAAAACCGATTGTTTTATGGCGCCCATCTTGTTTTTAGCCATTTTAATTTTTTTTCACAAGTTCTGGTGATTGCCATCTAGGCTCTACAAAATGGCATTGTGACCTCCCCTCCAAGTCTTTTCGTTTTGGCAGGCCGTCACCTAAATTTTTACCAGATCCAGGTAGACCAACTTCCACAATTTTATTTTAACTTTGAAAATGTATGCTATCCCTGGCAAAAAAATTTTTACGCTACAACCGCCGTAGCAGTTTTCCGGTCGCCATCTTGGATTTGAAAATTAATAAAAAAATCAAAATCCCCGCCCCCCACTACCCCTTAAAAATCATGTTGACCCGAAACCTTCAAAGGTTTTTAAAAACAAAAAAAATGGCATCCATCTTAAAAAAATAAAAAATCCGAAAAGCACTGACAGTACCGAGAAATATTCACTATTGAAGCAAATCTCTATCTCAAACCGTTTAAAATCTTCAGCCTTTGCAAATTTGTATGGCGGCCATCTTTTTCCGCCATTTTGGATTTTTTTCCAAAATCCAAAGAAATTTTGTATAACCGATCAATAACTTTCAAGGAAGCAACTTTCTAACTCTAACGGTTCGGACCCAATAGGCGAATCAATTTTGTATGGCGGCCATCTTGTGTCCACCATTTTAGATTTTTTCATACAAGTTTTGGCAATTATCACCTTAAAGAGGAAAAATGGCGGCAAAACGGTCCCGCTAGGTGTCATCGTTTTGACAGGCCGTCGACCGACTTTTTACCAGGTCTACATTTCCAAGGTTTCGGATTTTTTTGGATGGTTTGAGACGATCCTCTATCCGACGACATCATCACCGTATCTCTATCACGACGGCAACTAGGAGAACAATAACAAAGCAAATTTAATTTTTATTTTTTGCAGCTAAACTAAAGCTGAAATAGAATTTTTTTCTCTACAACTTTTACTTGAAACTTTTTTCTGCTTCCTACCGTTATTAAGTTATTTAAAAAAAATGCATTTTTCAACCCTTTGTTTATTTTTTTCATCCCTTTCCCCTTAATTTAAGTCAAAATTTCATTCATAATGTCATTATTTAAGTATTAATGAACACATTTTTACTCATTGCGCCTAAACTGGTCAGACCATGGTTTAATTTAACTTTATATTGGGCTATTTTGGAAGGACCACACAATATATCATTTCTGACCGCGTTATATTCGCTGTCGCACGTCAAGCGGTTTGAGTGCGTATTTGAACGTTGCGATTTATGGTAGTTATGTGAATTAAAATTGCAATAAAAATGTCTACCTTAGTGAACCGTAATACCTATAATGGAGTGTTGGCATTTATTTATTAATTATGGTGTTTATTAAGTTTATTCTAGTATCTGTTTAAGTATGTTTATATGTATTAGAATTGTTGAATAACACCCATAACACAAGCATATACCTAATTTGCTTACTTTGGGGTTAGATTCAATTTGTGTAACTTGTCCAGGGATATTTATATTTAATTATTTATTTATTTGAAACAAGATTGATGTTATGGATGAAGATGGTATTGTCCGTATATGTGAAACTACCTTTTCAGAAGGGGATATCGTAAAAGCAAAGGATTTATTACTCAAATCTATACCTGCAAGTAAACAGAAAATAAAAAAACGGAAGTTAGTCTATTGAAGGCAACAGATCCGGAAATTATATCAGTTTGTGGTGCGTGAGTTGCAAAAACTACCCCCGGTTTTGATTAATCTTCTAGATGCTACCAGGACCTCTGGTATATTATTCTATGACAAGGACGTAAACTTTTACTTTATACATATACTTTCAAAAAAAATAGTAAGGACATCGACCGTTTCTCAATGGTATTTGCTTCTACAGAAGACGTTCAGATATTGAAGTCAGAAGTGCAGGAAATCCAACGACATTTCCATTTGTGTGAAAATAAAGCTAACTATATTGGTACTCATCGATTGTGGCGTATCCTTGAAAGTTTAGAAAATAATAGCGGCGCTGTGGGGACATTACCACTTAGCAATCGGAAACCTGCTTGGTCTAAGGATTCTAACCACAATCTAATACTAATTTTTTTTTATGACATTGGAAGGCAAACAAGCAAACGGATTTCCTGGTGGTAAGAAATTCCCGCCGCCCAGAGACACCAAAGATGGTAATGGTGCGTTGCCAACCAGAGGCCGGGATGTTAGGCCTCGAGCAAAAGTAAGTTTACCGGCTACCTTACCCTCCGAACCGGAACACGTCGTGACGTTATGGCGGCAGGAATAGGTAAGGCAGTGGTACCAATCCGGGCGAGTCGCAGCGAAACTCTACCACCTAGTCAGATGTCACGGTGTTAGTGACGGGAAGCCTATGCTCGCCTTTTACGAACTGCCTGGCAAAGGAAGGCAGATGGTCTATTCTACAAAGGATAATGAAGCCCTTTTCGCGTGATGTTTATACATCGCCTGTTACTGTTACTAACACAGAGTATCCTAGAGTACAAAATAGGCAGACTTCATCTACAAATACTTTTGCAGACGTAACCAGCAAGGGAGGGAATGGAAAAATGCTGAGCCTACAGAGGAATAAAAAAAAGTGTACCGAATATAATCTCAAAATCCCATCTGGCAACCCTAACTATACGGAAAGTGTAAGACGGAAGTGTATGAAGATTTTTTTTAGAATAGGAGGCAAACGAGCTAGTCGGTCACCTGATGGAAAGTGAACACCTCCGCCCACGGACACCCGCAACACCAAGAGTACCTATCACAGATGCGTTGATAGGTTCTCTTGGTGCTCACACCTCTGTGATACTCCTGGTGTTGCGGATATCCGTGGGCGGCGGTAATCACTTTCCATCAGGTGACCCACTTCCTCGTTTGCCCCCTCTTGTATAAAAAAAATGTCTGTTTAAAAAAAAAATTCTCTTTGATCCATTTGCGCCTATTTGTTTAAAGGAGAGATTTAAGTTTTGTAACAATGAGGTAAAATTCCTCAGGTCCAGTAATAATTGTACTCTTCAAGTTCTCTAAACACCTGTTACTGTTATAGCCCTTCTTTAACTTCGCAAGCAGTGAGGCTCTGGAATTCTCTCTCCGTAGAAATCAGGAGATCTCCAAATATTCATACTTTCAAAAGTATGTTAAAGCGTCACTTTCTACATTCATTGTAATGTAGTTTGAATTTGACTTTTCTTGTTTGTTTTAAATATTTATAATTAAAACAAGCTTATGCTTTTAGAACGATTTGTGACGTCTAGTGTTATATAAAGTAAATGCATTTTTATATTTTTAAGAGAACCATTGTACAGTATCTCGCTAAATCTTGTTCCACACTTTAAGATTGCCTAGAAGAAATCGCTGCCTTGGCGATGAGGCCGCCTTTGTGTATCTTCTTAGTTTAAGTTATTTTAAAGCATTTGTAATTTCTTTGCATTTGGTGCACAATAAAGAGTTATATTGTATTGTACTATTAAAAAGCATTAAAATTTTAAGAAATTTTAAATTCGTTCAAGCTATATATAGAAAAGCAGACGCTCGTGGCAATGTTTCTGCGTCCCATTTATTGTCTAATCCAGAATATCTTCAAGGTTTTTGGCGCCATCGTTAATGAAGGTGGTGGTAATTTTTTCATTATTATTGAATTTCGTTTTTATATTGAGTGAAATTGGTTAATTTAGGTGGAAATTATACTAATTTTATTCAGTGAAAGTTTAAAAATGAAATAATCATGAAGAAATTAGTGTAGTCTATTTCCTCGCTGCCGTCAAATCTTACTGGATGAGCTTGAGTAACGAAGCCACCGCTTTACTCCAGACCCTGACCTGACATGACATTGTACATAGTGACTAATTAACGTATAAGAATTAATAATAACTAACTTGACATTGAAAAGTAAGTAGTAAAAACGATCGAAAACCATATTTATAAATGAAGAAGAAGAATATCTTCAAAAACCTCTTTTAAGTTTAACGTTCTCTAGCAATGGTTATACATGTCCGATATTGATAAGTCCAAGGCGTTTGCGTTGAGCATGCTGTTCTTTTTGTAATTTTGGAAAGAATAACTAAATGTCAAAATAGTAGGTAGTCTACTTCACCTCTACTCAAAGAATATAAATACTCTTTAACAAGAACTCTACTTATTGTTTATTGCTACTGAATTTGTGTAATGTCAACTTTAACCTTGGACTCATGTTAGCCTCGCTATAATCTAAGTTTATTAATAATACGGTTGCGTTTTATTGGTACCTAATAACTAATATCTAATAATCGCTTACTCCAGGTATTGTTGAATTGTTTATGTTTGAAGTACCTACTCACAGAGCGCATTTACCGAATTACCTTGGTGTACAGTACAATAATGCTTTTAGGAGGCTATTTGGTTTGCCCCGTCATTGCAGTGCTTCGACTGTGTTTGCAGATAGACGTGTGGATGGTTTCTGGGCAATATTGATAAAGCGTTGTGCTTCCCTTATGGGGAGATTGAGAGAGAGCACGAATAGTATGTTATTGGTTTTTGCCCACCGTTGGGATTCATCAATATTGCAACAATGGATTACACATGCGATGATATGCGATACCTACTACTACATTTAACTATAGGTGTACATAAACGAGCGGCTAATAAAATTTATTTTGATAGTTCTGACACGATCTCTATGAATAGCCTTTAAGCTCATGCGCAAAAAATCTTGTCTATTTTAGCATTGCGTACCCACTTCAGGGGATTACCATAAGCTCTTAAAACAGTATTATTTCAATAACATTTTTTTGCCTGTGTTGGTTCGGGCTCCTTCGCAGAATAGACCATCTGCCTTCTTGCCAGGCAGCTCGTAAAAGGCGAGCATAGGCTTACCGTCACTAACACCGTGACATTCTACTAGGTGGTAGAGTTTCGCAGCGACTCGTCCGGATTGGTACCACCGCCTTACCTTTTCCTGCCGCCATAACGTCATGACGTGTTCCGGTTCGGAGGTTAAGGTAGCCGGTAAATTTAATTTTGCTCGAGGCCTAACATCCCGGCCTCAGATTAGCCACGCACCATTATCATCTTTGGTGTCTCTAGGCAGCGTGAATTTCTTACCATCAGGAGATCAGTCTGCTTGTTTGCCTTCCATTATCATAAAAAAGAAATACTTATTGTCATCGAAGAAAGATAGCCTCATGACGTATACCATAAAATTGCTTATAAAAGGCGGACATTTATAAAGATGGGAATAATACTGCTATAAGCGTTCTTGACAGGGCCCCAGTAGCGTGAACACAAAAAAAACCGGCGAAATCTACAGAATTTTTTAAGAAAAGGGCGTGAAAATTATATTCTAGATGTTGAAATTTGGACTATTTGTGGTTGGCGACGCATAGGACGAGAATGAATGAATGCAACTGTGGATTCGTCGACGTACGATATCTCTGCCTGAAACAATCCAGAATCGTTGCAAGAGTAAATACGGTCCAAGAGCGGAGCAAAATCAATTGATGCTTAGATTCGAATGGTAGCAGCTATTTGTGTAGTTGGCTGTCGGCACCACCCACACGTGAAAAGCCGTCACCATCCAGAAATGGCGTAAGACGTTTTAATTGATTTGAAACTACTTTACCCTCAGAGATTGCCTTTCAAAATGACCGAGAGTTATTTTTAGAAATTTTTATAGGCCAACATGATTTATGCGACTGTAGCCATACAGGTCCACTACACCATAATGGCTGGTTTATAAGCCACGTGACGTGGCGTTAGCTGGATTGTCAGCGGATGGAACATGATGCTAACATGTAGCAGAAACGTGAGCCAAAACTTCACCAGTAGGTACGATTTGAAACAAAATTCATCCAATCACGTGGATAAAACTGAAGCCACGCAACAATAATAGTAGCGTCTGTCCAAGCTTACTTGTCCAGATGAGTTTTATTTTTGTAAATAAACAACATTATTTTTATACAACATTATTAACTCGAGTCGTGGAATGGTAAAACAAAGCGAATTTTAGCTATAAGTAGGTGAGTGAACTCTACCATCTCTACCTACAAGACGAACATACACACAAGCCGCGTAAGCAATCTGGAATGCGTCTGTAAACAATATTTATTTACAGACGTATAATAGTATTTCAATTGACTCCTCAGAGTCTGTATTGAATACTATAAAAGAAGATTTAAGACAGTGTTAATAGAAGAATTACTAAAGTTGCCGTATCATGATGATCCAAACCTTTCATATGAATCATTATTTACATTAATACAAACCGTTCATTATCAGACTTATACGCCTAAACAAGTAACAGTAAATATTAATCACAGAGCTTTTAGTCAATGGGCCACATTGGGTATTCATAAAAGTAGGAAAAAGTTATATGAGTTGTATTATGAAAAAACTTTCAATCACAGCATTTTATTTAAAGAAGATGTAAATGAAGTGAAAAAAGTTTGCAAGATTGTGAAATCTAGGTACCTAAAAGGTATTGTTAAACATTTAATAAATAAAATAAAAGCTATTTGGAATATTACTAATTGTGAAACGGGATGAAAACGAATTATCAATAATGAATATCACTTGAAAATAGACGATTTGAACATAGAAGAAGAATTAGATGTAGCCACAGAGTTTAAAACATTTTTCTAAACTGAAATGTAATGAAATCTGAAACTACTAAAGCTCTCAGTTCATCACCCAATGCTGATTTAAGCAAACAGTCTCTAAAAATTATTGCTTCATTAATAAATATTATTGCTCCATATTTAGCTGTAATATTTAACTGTTGTATTTCAAATGGTGTATTTCCATGCGCCATTTTGGAATTAGAAATAAGACAGTCTATCTTCTGATTTCTTATTGGAATGAGAGAATTGAGAAATTTGTGATTAATGGCAAAAAATCGACAGGTGCTACTGTTACGATGGATGTCCCGCAGGGCTCTATTCTTGTTCCATTTTTGTTCCTTGTGTATACACGTAAGAGATTGTTTTGTTTGCGGAAGATATTTCACTTATATTTAAAGTGAAAAGACATCTGGGTAAGTATGCAAGTAAGTATGAACAGTGCGATTTCAAAAGTTGTACACTGGTTCAATGTAAATAATCTTTTTTGAATGAAAAAAAAAGTAATTGTATTAAATTTTCAGTGCCAAAAGTGGGGCAAGTAGATACCAACGTACAACTTAATGGGCACAAGTTGGACCTTGTAGATTCTAGTACGATTTTCTAGGAATAACAATTAAGCCTAAGCCAGTTTGTACCTAATTGATAACTTGCACACGACAGGCATATCGAACGCATTTGAACCCTTCAATTGATTGACGGGTGAATGGTCAACATAATTTACAACTCAGTAAATTGCCAAAAAAAATATCTCGCCTAATTACACCAAAAATTGAGATGATTCCGCGACCCCCATTTGATTCCATGGGCAGACTTACACTTGGTTGCAGAGGGACCATCTCGGAAGTACACTATCTTAATTAAAATAATAAACTTCCAAGTAAAGTTCTCTTTTCTTGATGTCATTACAATTTTTATTAAGCATAGCTTCTATCGCGAGCCTTTAGCGTAGAGACCGAATCCAGAAATTCCGTAACGAAAATAACCTAACATCACCCACTCCGACCGACACAGCGGTGATACTTTTTAGTTTTGCCATCTATCGATGAATAGCAAAACTTTTGATGACTCTTTAGTTCAGCAACTCGCCTCTAGTTGGCATTGGTTGTCTCGGCGTTACTGTGCATGCGTAATCCCCCTTTTTGCCCCGCAATCTGGTGACTCATGCCTGCTTATGCAATAGCTTGACCGCGGCAGTCTCCGAGTGCCACACGTCTTTTTTTAAAAGAAAATGGTTAAAATTTAGCTTTTGTGTAATTCCGCGGAAAATAACATTCTGAAGTATTCAAGTTGTTTTTTAAAAACGTTAATCTTCTTTAATATTCTTTGTGTAAAAATTGAAAACTCAGTAAAAGAATTTTCAAAAATACTAAAAACTAGTTACCTTCAATGTACAAACATATTATTATTATTTGTAACCAGCTGTTATGCGCGACTTTTTGTATTTTTGGGTTGTTAAGTGCTGAATACACGTGAAGAAAATGCAATTTAAATAACTGAAGTTTAAATAACTAAATGTGCATATCATAAAATCATTTTTGTAAATTGTGCGACCTTGTTTTTATATTTTCAGGACTCTTTCGTGGGTCAACTATTGAAAGAGAAGCCAAACGAAGAGTGTACATTTGCATCTCTTCATCACATCACATCACATAAAAAAAATACGCGCAAGACACAGCTATGTGTCAAGCTTACAACAACGAGTGAGTATTTATTCTATTATTTTAATGAAAAAATGCTATATATAGCATAAAACTAATAATAATAAAAAAGTATAGACATGGCAATGCTCTCGCAAAAGTGAAGCAAGTAATATAAAGACGGTACGGCGATGTGAAGACGGCAGCTCATTAGTTTATTGCGAGTAGGTGCCAACGTACGACTTTACATTATCGAAAGAAATAAAAAAAATTGAAAAACTTTTCGTGTTTTCAAAAATGTCTTCTGGAATTACTTTTCACAAAAGTAAATGACCGATTTTCTTAATCATCTGAAATGGAGAACAAATCATGTTTTACTTTCTGTGTTAGAAGACAAAAGTACTCACCATTTCAATTTCATTTCAAAAGTAGGGAAAATTTTGCATTTGAAATGCAAAATATTTGTACACTAGCAGTTTCGTACAGCTTCGCCTACGTCACTAGGTTTTTACAGCACCGATTTTGATGAAACAAAGCCTCTGTCACTCAGGGATAATGTAGCATTCTAAGGGTGAAAGAAATTTTTGAAATCGGCCCAGTAGTTTCGGTGCCTATTCATTTCAAATTAACAAAAAATCAAACATTTCCTCTATAATATTAGTATATAGATATATTATATATATATAGATTTACTCTTGTGAGGTATCGAATAAAAATGTTTATTTTGTCTTAGTTCAATCAGTTTACATGCTGTAAAAAATATTTTAGAGCAATATGTTAACTTAACATTGAAGGTTTCCCTCTAAAACAACAATCACAACGATTTTATTATAATTTTAATAAGAGAAAAGACAACGAACAAACACAGGGCTCTCTTCATGTTAGGAGGGTATCGTCGATTATAGATACCATAGATGTTATATGTGCGTTGCTGTCTTTTGGTCGGGTTGTTAAGCCTATTGTGCCTACCCTCCGAAATGAGATTGTGTTATTATAGCGGCAGGAATAGGTAAGGCGGTGGATCCCTCCCCAAGCTAGTTGCCACACAGGACTCTAGGTACATACTACCAGTGATCATGTACCATTTAACCTATATTCGCCATTTCGCCTCGGACTGCAAGGGAGATGATATATGTATTCTACTCAGTAAACCCGAACCAACACGAGGACCGAACGAATTGATACTACTTGTTCCAACTTTATAGAAACGAAGCAAAATGGCTCTATCCAAAATTTTGGTATCGTTTGTTTTCTACATTTTAAACACTATAATGTAAACATCACTACGTTTGGTTACATTCAAATAAAAAATAACGCTAAACCGAAAAAGGAACATTCTATTTATTTATGTATCAATATCACCACACTTTTGTTTTCTTTTTGTGATAAGGTAGGCTTTTTAGTGGAACTTAATTTATTGTGCCATTAGAAAAATATCCATAGGATGCATCGTCCCTACCAGTCAAGGTACACGCCTAACTACATCGACCAAACGCGAGGCTCGGGTTCGATTCCCGACGGGGCCTGCCGTCGGGAAAAAAAGAAAATTTTTTTTTTGTTTAAGTTGTGTATCATTTCGTGGTTACTTGTCAATGGCTGCGAATTAAGGTGTTTATGTTAAAATAATTTTGATTTAATAAAGAAAGAACAAGAAACTTGGATGTTAGGAAGCCTGCAACAAACTTTTCTATATTACCGATTACTTAATTAAGTAATCATCTAGATTTTTTTTAACTTTTTAGACGTCTAATGTTCTATTTCCAATATTTATTTTTGAGTTTCTGTAGTTATTTTCGCTAATTTAGTCTGAAATAAAGAAGTAGGTAAACCTAGCAGTTATCAACTTTTATTAAAACACAATAATATATTTTGTCGATGATGGTGATAGAATGTACTAGCTAGGCTAGTCGATTCTATACTAATCCATTAATATTAAATATGATATTCAATCTTTGCCATGTATGTTGCTACCGGAAAATAATTCTGTCAAAAATATTTAAGTAAAAATATTTAATACTGCAATATTTTTATTACTTAAATATAACAATTATTGACATCACTCACTGACGCAAACATAATAATATACACATGAATGTAACACGCAATAGTCTAAGGCCTAAGCGACAATAAGCAAGGCCAGCTTATTGAAGTCACACCTACATATTCCATGTCGCACGATCACACAAAACATTCTTATTGTGGGCTCTACAATACCAGAAATATTTGCAATCTACAAATTCATCCAGCAAACTTAATATATATATTAATAGGTACGTGATGCCAAATCTTTGAACGCCTTTTTACAAAAATTGCGCGGACGCAGGAGCATAAAATTTGGCACAATTATAGTTTATGTGTAGGAGAAGTGCAAAACGCTTACATTTTTCAATGATAATGCTTATAAAGTACGTTAAATTAATAAATAAAACATTACCCACACTACCATGCACACCAACAAATATATTGATGATAACGATAAAAGATCACAGATGGCGCACTAAAAAGTTTGGAAACAAAATAGTTGGTCTTAAGAAATGAAGATGGCGTTCTTATCAACAAGATATTAAAATTTATCATGGTCGAATTTCGACCAACGGGCGACCACTAGTTTATATAATTAATTACATTATACTTGGAGCTTATTAGAATTACAAAAATAATTTAAATGACCTACTAGTACGAGAACAAACATAACAAAACAATACTCACAAATATAACTTAATATCTCTTACTACGCACTAAGGAAACCACTGATTTACTAACGATCATTCATTCAATTATCTAAAACTTCACACAATAAACATACAAATTTGCAGGTATGAGGACGACACATCTACATAGACAACTGGTCAATGGTCGAATTGGCTGACAACAGTAGATAATTTCCCATCGCCCCGTAATGTTAGCGCTTGTCACTGTTGTGTGCCGGTCTAGAAGGCGAGGCCTTAATGAGAGGCAGTGTAAATATTCACAAGTGACAGGTGTTTCTGCCATTACGTAAGCCACCTGCTCCTAGTTCAATTTCATAAAAAACCGAGGGTCCCGGATAAGTAGAAAGAGACATTATTGTGATGAATAGATGTCAGTAGTTATAAGTCTGGTGGTAAATTTTACATCATATTTCGGTATGTACACACATTCAAAAGTATTTTTATTTTAATATTGTTGGCTAAATCGTAGACTAACACACATAATAAAGGCAACATAAAATATTCGTACTTACGTTGGAGTTAGATCTATTCGTATGAGTTATACAGAGATATCTATTTTTTTACTTAGGTACTACAAGCCATTGCTAGCAGGTTTAAAAAGTATACCTAATTATCGTATATTAAATTAAGTTATTCTTATCAAAATGCAATTTATTCTATTCTATATTTTTATCGTCATAAATAGCTTCTGCCAGATGTTATGTAGGTACCTAATAAGAAACGATTAAGGATGCTTAAAATTAGATTGGCGCCCTTAAAATCACTTTTTTTTTTTTTTTCACGCAGGGGAAATGCCTTTACGCACGACCGGGCCCAGATGGTCGGGCCCGAGTGTGGGACTCGCTAGGGCCCAGGCCCTCCTGCCCCGGCGCCGCCGTCGAGGAGCGTCGGCGGCACCCTCTTACTGGGGCAGTCCTACCCACTAAAACCCCTGCGAAGACCTTCTTGCCGCCCGGCTAGGAGCGAGATGGGGTCGCGTTGGCATTCACCATCTCGCTCCGCGGCTACGGCCCGGTCTTTACCGGGCCTCCCTCCGCGCTGAA
>NJDD01003032.1:415993-431734 GCA_002245505.1 Calephelis nemesis
CCCTTTACCCAAGACCCTGACACGATGCTGCCTTTTCTTTCCTATTAAGTAGTTTAAATTGTCCTTGTACCGGCCTCTGCCTTGCATAGGTCTTTTACACTTTTTTCCTCATAACTTAAAACACAGTTATTCTAAAAAGTTATTTTGTATGAATAATTATGCCTTATATCATCGAGAACAAGTTTATGTAATTTAGCCACAATCGAACTTCTCTATTAGTGACAAATTGTTTGTAGTCGTGTGCGAATAAGTTGAATTTGGCAGTATTTCGTGCTCAGATTCAGAAAAACTGCTCCTGACGGAAGTAAGATTTTAGGCAATTTTTAGATTAGATTAGATTTTAATTGCTTTGAAGGTGTTTTTATCGTTTGAATATTAAATTTGCTTTATTTATGTGTGTCAAAATTAATGCTTATATGTTTATTTTATGAAATATTTGCCCGGCCGGGGTTAGGAATAGTATATTGCCAAAAAACCTAATTTCGGCCAGGTGGTCGAAATTAGGTGAAACATGGTTGTAATCGATTGAATTGATTGACATTGAACATTGAGTATTTAAACGTATGCCCATAGACCATACTCTATATGAGCATAGACCATAGTGGTTTTATATATAATCGTAGTTGCAATTTATTAGAGTATTTAAAAGGCGTCTGCTTATATGATAACATATTTGTAAAAACCGAAGTTAATTAATAGTAATCTAATATTAGCGTCTTAGGTCCGCCTTAATAAAAGTTCCGGGGATAATATTTTATTGTTTTTGTTTTTAAATTTATAAAAAATGATTGTATTTAATTAGAATGCAATAGAAATTTATAACTTTAAGTCTATTTTTATTGACTTTAAAATTTACAGGAAGACTGCACTTAAACATAATGAAAGATAGTATGTAGCAACCAAATTAAGCTGAAAGCTTTGACTATGAATTTATTTAATCACTAACATTAATAGCAAAGTTTGCACGTTCTTCATTATTTTCTATAGGTGAAAAAATGAACGTTTTTATAATTTGAGCAGCTGACCGTTTCAATTAGGTCGTAACTTGCTTGGCGCCGTATTAACTAAACATAATATGCCGATATTTGGAAAAATAGAGGACGACATTACGGTTTGTTCGGCCGATATAAAGATAACCAGTCAAGTTTGTAAATAAAAATTAATAGAAAATAAAATATATGAACAAATCATTTAAACAAATTTAAAATATAGAACACTAAATCAATGCAGAACCTTAAAAATACACAAATCAATATTAAAATCAAATATTTTATTAAAAATTAAAGGAATTTTTTATTGAAAAAAGTTGACATGTCCGATATTTAGCAGTTTTACCCTACCTACCTATTTACCTACCGTACCTACCTACACAACTTTCTAACTCTTAACTAAGTAGGTAATTTAGTTAGTCCAGTAGAGCAGATATTGAAGCATCAGAAAAATAAAACAATGAAAATATGGCTATGTGATAGTCACAAGTGAGGAGATAAAATACTTACCCTCCTTGTTCTACTACCACTTCTTCATTGTGAAATCTTAAGATGAGCTTGTCAAATTCTACGTTCACCTTCATAGAATCTTCATCGATCATCACAGAATATGTGCAATTAATATTTAAAGATGAAGTCGTATTTTCAATTAAATTGTAACAAATGCCTTTGTCTGTATCGACAACACTATCGTCCTTACAACAATTGACATCACTAGACACGACACTAGCCAAACCGAAAATCAAAAACACGTAAATTTTTTTCATTTCGAAAATGAAAACTATTGTAGTAAACGCCCGAGTGACGGCACACGTGATGTTGCGATGCCGAAATTAAAAAAATTACATCACACAGCTTGTACCGCAGAACACAACACTACCAGACGGTTGCGGATAGAGCAATGTATCGATACATATACATAGCTGTATATGATAATAGTGAATGTATACACAGGCCGAGGTGGAAGCCTAAATAATTGAAACGCAGTATTTTGAATTTCAATATTAGTTGCAAGCTACCAAACAAGAGATAGGTAAGTACCAAGCCTAACCACGTTAGGTGGCAAACCTGTCGCCATCCGGGAACATATCTAATCTGGAACAATATTGTGTTTATCAGAATATAAAAAACATACACGTATTTAAAGTTTTTCAATCCGGAAATCAGGACCCTGTCGCCAACGACCTCGTGTCGCCAACGCCAATATCAGACCACCAGATCAAAGAAACCGAAATTAACTAAACCTTTTCATTTCAAATTAGCTGTGCCCGTGGCGTCATCCACGTGGAACTTAACTAAAAATTAGTGGATTTTACTTAGATACCTAATTTATAATTTTTCTAAAATAGATTTGATCTAAATTACTCCTTATTAGGTACATCAGCTACCTGCCAGCGAAAGTCCCGTCAACATCGGCCGTTTCAAAGATGTACCTATGTCTAAATTAGCGTCTGTCTCTGTCTGCATTTGTTTTAAAGGAAAATAAGGGCATACTCATACATAATCACTAGCTTCCGCCCGCGACTCCGTCCGCGCGGATGTCAGTCTTCGCGTAATAAAACTGAAAAATTAACATTTATTTTTTTCTACGTATTTTTCCAAGATAAAAAGCATTCCATTTTATGCTCAGGATAATAAGGTATAATTATACCAAGTATATTTGGGTTAAGTATCGATCCAGTAACACCCCCTGCTATTTATTTTTTCAATTATTTCAATGTACAGAATTGACCCTTCTACAGATTTATTATATATATAGATTTATGTTGCCATCGTGGCCACGCTACGAACTAGCCGCTTGTTTACAGTCATAAATAATGACAAAAATACGTTTTAAATCTCACTTCATTGCCATACATCGGTTCTCTAAAAAGGTATGTGGGACGTGACACACATCGCGACTGCCTCTTGGTTTCTCGGAAAAATTAACGACGTTTTGTTTTGACTTTATTAATGTGGTCATTCGTAAAATTATATCACCCGTCCTCGATTTTAAGATATTTTTTTAGTAAATTCGCGCAAAACACGTCAGAAAAACAAAACTCCCTCCATCTACAACTTCGCAGTAAACGGTCAATGATGTTTATCGTTAGAAGAAAATAATGTCTCTTTCTATCAATAACTCAGATATTTGTAAAAGAAGTATTTTTGTTGATAAGCTTCATTGGATTTGTAAAATCATCATTGTTTCCTCTGTTGCTAGGGTTCCCAGCCCTGCCGGAGTGGCCGGGAGGGTCCGGTGCTTCTAACCTCCTGAGCTCCTGGGACACAATAATAAATCTGGTTTTTTTCTAAACGTGAAATTTACTAAAAAAAACACTTCTCTGTCAAGAAAGTATCGGGATAAGATCAAAAGACACAAAAACTGTTTGTTATTCATCAACAATTATTTATCATCTTCAAAGTATCGATAAAATACTTATTTCTAAATTTCTCCCTTAGAACTTACCGATACTTTTTTGACTGAATGTAAACGAAGAGAATCAAACCTCTTGTCGTCGAAAACAGTTGCAAATGTTATCAAACTTCAATTTTTTACGTAAAACCTTTTTTTGTCTTTGCTCTTGCTAAAAGCTCCATAAAATATAAATAAATCTTGTTTTTTTTAATGTTCGCCACTGCCCCTGGTTTGTTTAAATCTTCCCAGGTTAGTTATTTCAAGAGTTTGAACCCTATCTGTAGCTAAGTAATAATTCATTTAAAACCAACTAACCCACAAACTAACCATTTAAAACCAACTAACCATTTAAAACCATCAAAATCTCAAGAGAGGATTGCTAGCACTTGTTAAAAGAATGTGGCATGGACACAAATCCTAGGAATAAAAATCGATAAATTTTGTAACTGGTAAGCGCATATTGATTTACTTTGCAATAAAATCGATAGGTTTGTATATGTGTTGAGAAGAATTAGAGAAGTGTCAGGATTAAAGGCATCTCTGTTAGCTTATCACGGGTATGTTTCTTCCGTTTTGCATTATGGTATTCCTATTTGGAGGAATTCTGTAGAATTAACTAGACTCTTTAGAGTTCAGAAGAAGTGTATACGTGCAATATGTAATGTCAATCAATTACATTCATGCAAGCCACTTTTTAAGTCACTTAAAATTTTACCTTTGCCTTGTTTATATATATTAGCTGTATGTGTATTTGTAAAAAAAACATCATCATTTGTTTCATACGAATGCTGAAGTGCTAGGTTTGTCTCATTTTAGAAATAGTGAAAAACTACATGTGCCTAACCAAAAACTCAATATTTACAAAAGTATCTAATGTGTATTGCATGTCCATTCGTATATACAACCAAATTCCTGATAATCTTAAATTACTTCTATTAAGCAGATTTCGAAAAAAGGTATTCAACTTACTTTTAGAGAAAAATTATTATTGTGTCAAAGATTTTCTTGCAGATAAGAATAAATAATATAGTATTTCTAATATGATTAATTTAATTGCAGAATGTCGGGTGCGCAAGAGTTTGTTTCGCCGTTTCTTCTCCTGTCTGGCTAGGTTTGGAAACGGTAGTAGTTTACGGTAGACAGGGATAAATTAATTTACATTCTAAAAATTGTTGTATTAATAAATAATCTTATAATAAATACAAAATACAGTGTGTTGTAGATTGTAACTAAATAATTAAAATTAGTAATTTGATTAAAACCTATTAAATATTTGCACACCACAAGTTGGTAGAATATGTTGAAACGCTTAAATAATTTTGTAACATCTTTGTAACACTCATATTCCGCAAATAAATATTTTTTCTTTCTTTCTTTCTTCTTTCCAAAACATACTTGAGTGGCTGGGGGCGTATTAATCATTTAATGGACGCGAAAACATGATGCGTCTTTTGGACTTAAAACTTTTATTGATTTTTCCCCGATTTTCTGTTTCTTTTACAAAATATTGGGAAAGGTAATAAAAGCTACTTTCATTTGTAGATATTTTTCATGTAACCTTATACTCGTACAATTTAAATTCTTTTAGGTTTAGTGTAGAACCTTGTATAAATTAGCTGTGTCGACAAATTAGTGTTTGGTGAAAAGTTTTGTCGACCGCGACGATTTGCCCGAGGAAGAATCGTTCTGTCGGTGAAACATTCGTAGAGGAAAAGTGTTGTCGTCGAATCTCTCATGTGAGAAACGTTCTGTTGCAAAACGTTAGTAGGAGAAAGGTAGTGTCGATGCAAAACCTAAAAACGAAACATTCTGTCGGCGAATCCTCACGCGGAGAAACGTTTGTCGGAGAACAGTTTCAGAATCGAAATAATAATGTATGTTGTAATGAGAATTCCCCAACTGTTAAAATTGACAACATATTTTTTATCGCGTATGGGTTTTTTCAGGCGGCTCGTACCGAGGGGCAGCGCATGGGGCGGCAACCGGCAACACGGGCAGGGTAGTCGGTTATATTATTCATTTATCACACAACATTAAAAAGTAAAATATTTGACGTAGGTAAGTAGGTAGGTACTCTTTTTTTATGATATTGGAAGGCAAACGAACAGACGGATTTCCTGATGGTAAGAAATTCCTCCTTTCCTGATGGTTAGTGGTGCGTTGCCAACCTGAGACCTCGATGTTGGGCCTCGAGCAAAAGTAAGTTTACTGGCTACCTTACCCTCCGAACCGGAACACGTCATGACGTTATGGCGGCAGGAATAGATAAGGCGGTGGTACCAATCCGGGTGAGTAGCTGCGAAACTCTACCACCTACTTAGTCAAATGTCACGGTGTTAGTGACTGTAAGCCTATGCTCGCTTTTCACGAGCTGCCTGGTAGGAAGGTAGATGGTCTATTCTGCAAAGAAGCCCGGACCAACAAGGCATAGGCAATAGTTGATCCTTTCCATCGAAATAGCCGCCAAGATCTCTTCCTGTTAGGTGTCTCCAATTAAAACCCACTTGAGGACTAGTACGTGGTTTACGCCGAATGCGCTATCGCGAACAGCCTATAGATCCTTTTACGTTTCCAATATACAATCATCCATCATACCTTTATATTAAAGTTATACAAAATGTTAGCGCAAAGTACTTGGATAAGAGCGTAAATAACATAAAACACAATATTTTTTGCTGGAGTCAGTTCAGAGATACAATAAATTGCTGAGATTTTTCTTCGACCACAGAAAAAGAAGCGTTCTAACCGAATGTGCAAACTACTATTAAGCGATCATCACACGGTACGGCTCCCCGCCACGCGTCACGTCGGGATTCACGCGCGTGTCCCTGCAGTAGGATTTAACGCGTTGTTGACCAGTTTGATAACTAACACTGGCAAACATGGACACTGCAGTGGAACTTCTTAGGAGTTAAAATTTATAAATATTGCAATTGGAAATCACTTATTGACTCTCTTTATAATAAAATTGATAGGTTTGTATATATATATTGAGAAGAATAAGAGAAGTGGCAAGCTTGAATGCATCTCTCTTAGCTTATCATGGGTAGGGCTGCCATCATCTAAATTGCTGACCCAAGATAAATACAGCAAAACCCCTGACATTCGAAATTTGTTTTTCTCCCTAGACACCTCTGAAAAAATATTTTAAGTTAAAAAAAATAAAAAACATCGCTACGTTTTGTTATTTTTCATCCTTTAAAGTTGTTACTAAAATTAAACACTCTTTCTGTCTGAGGTAAGATGGTCACAAAAATAATTAGAAATTCGAATAATATACATTGTTACTAAAATTAAACACTCTTTCTGTCTGAGGTAAGATGGTCACAAAAATAATTAGAAATGCTTTGCGACATCAGGCTATGGCGTACTTTCAGTGATCTTTGGGAACATCGTCCAGTTGAATTTGTAAAAGTTCTTCATTGGTTTTCCCACTTTTCTATGTAGGTTTTCATTTCTCTGTAAATCAGTACAATTCTTTTGGAAGTCATTTTTGTCTTTTCATTTTGTTTATATAAAATACTTTGTGCCTTGACAGGCACAGTGGTGGCACAGGGGCACAGGCCCCCGGCAATCGAACGCCCCCCGATCGTCGACTATTTCGCTAAACTTCTTGAATGCGGGTTATTATTGTGTGTGTGAATTTTTAACAACGATTTGTTTCAATTTAACGCGTATCTACAAAAAATGGATTTGGACTGGACTTTTTTGAATAACCACGTCCGAATGGACCCCAGACTCCTTCAAACAAGGACAAATTTCATGTTCAATTCATGGATAAGTTTCTTCTGTTTTGTAATATGGTATCCCTATTTGGGAAATTCTGTTGATTTAATAAGAATCTTTAGAGTACAAAAGAAGTGTATACGAGCAATTTGTAGTGTTATCGAATTACATTCATGCAAACCACTTTTTATGTCGCTTAAAATTTTACGTTTATCTTGTTTGTATCTTGGCTGTATGTGTATGTAAAAAAACAATATCATTTGTTAAAAAATAGAAGCTGAAGTGTTGGGAATTTCATGTTTTAGAAATAGTGAGAAATTGCATGTGCCGAACCAAGAGCTAAATATTTATAAAAATAATGTTTACTGCGTGTCCGTTCGTATATACAACGAAATTCCTGATAATCTGAAATCACTTCCATTAAAAAGATTTCGAAGGAAGGTGTTTAGCTTGTTGTTAGATACAACAAATTATAGTGTCAAGGATTTTCTTGTAGAAAAACATTTATAGTAAAACTAGCTGTTGCCCTCGTAGTGCATTATTTCGGGATAAAAACTATCCTATATGTTACTCGTAATTCGAGTTACCCTCTATGAGTGTACCAAATTTCAGGAAAATCCGTTTAGCAGTTTTTGCGTGAAGGAGTAACGAACAAACTTTCTACATTATAATATTAATAGGATATTTGTATTTATTATTAATCCATACTAATATTATAAATGCGAAAGTAACTTTGTCTTTCTGTCTGTCTGTTACCTTTTCACGCCAACCCATTTTGCTGAAATTTAGTATGTAGATAGTTTGCATTCATAAGAAGGACATAGGATATTATTTTTTAAAAATTCAACACCTAAAAGGGTTAAAAGGGGTGGCAAAGTTTGTATGAGAAAAATATTTTAAATGTACATTTTTGCATGAAACTTTGAATTAATGCTTTTTAGTACTAATGATGAAACACGTATTTCAGGGTTTTTCGATATGCACCCCCTTTAGGGGTTAAAGGGGGTGGCTAAGTTTGTATGGTAAATTTAATTCTATTGAACTAATCCACACTAATGTTATAAATGCGAAAGTAACTCTGTCTGTCTGTTTGTCTGTCTGTCTGTTTGTCTGTTACGATTTCACGCCTAAACCAGTGAACCGATTTTGATGAAATTTGGTAAAGAGAAAGAATAGATCCTAAGAAACAACATAGGCTACTTTTTATAGCAAAAAATAGGGGAGAATTGATAAAAAGAGGGGATGAATGTTCATATGAAAATTCGTCATTTTTAAAGCTGTAAGTAACAGTGAAGCTTTGTATTTAGACACTTTATGATAAACGAAAGAAATAGGCTACTTTTTATCATTAAATATGAGGGAGAATGGATAAAAAGAGGTGATGAATGATCGTATGGAAAATCGTTTTTTTGTTTGAAAAGGTATATTTCAGAGGTGGTTCCATGGTCACCAGGTCAGGATGTGATGATGAAATCCTGGGGGAATCGAAGTAAACTCTAAAAAATGTTGGCAAGAATAGTGTTTTTGTGGATTATGATCACTTGCTAGCATAACAGACTTGCGGAACAGACTGACCGTTAAGTGTCTTTGAGGGATTTGGAGATATTTATACAGACGCAAGAGAGAAGATCAGCTAGGGCTCAGCGTCAAGCTCAAAAAAGAATCATTTCAAAAGGTTTAATAGGAATGTTTTTTATAATGCAAAAGTATAAAAATCCCCCTTTGATTTTAATTGGAAAAATTATTAAAAATATCAGCATTGTGATCCCTTAAAATTCAAAGATGAAACGCAGGGTTGTGCTAATGGTAAAGTATTTATTACTTTTGCTTGGTGAACCAGCTGAGCCGCTAAAGTCTCTTTTATTGTGCAATTCTGACGAATGTCGAAGATTTTTAAGCAATATGCACAAAAGCAATAATTGTTTTCAAATAACACACATAATTATGCCAGGATGTTGTTCCACATTTTTATGTGCAAGGTCAAATTTATCACAGAATCAGTTCATACTAATATTAAAAAGCTGAACAGTTTAATTTTGTTGCTACAATTTCTAAATGTGAGTTTCTGAAGATATTCCCGAAGGGTTAGTTCTGCCTAACTGCACAACCAGAGCGCTCACGACTAGCCGAAGACATTAAGTCTAATGTGGTAGATGACAATCCTATAGCCAACCGGGCACTTTTGGATTGGATCCCGGGTGGAACCGGGATTGGATCCCGGGCAAGTGGCAACGTTACTTTTAGTAGAAAATTGAAACTTCACAATTTCTATTTGTTTTTTTTTTTGTTGACCGGACCGGAGATCGAACCCAAGATCTCAAGAAGTCATTCCGAAGGCGGACAGTAGACCTCAGAGACGATATGTATATTTCTAAAATTTCGAAAAAAAAAATCCATAACTTGCTATACAGTTTAATTTCAAAGGAATTGCCGAAGTGCAGATGAAACTGGAAACACAATAACGTATTCCTACTATTTATCTGAAGTGAAATTAGAAAAGAAAAAGTATATGTTCAGTTATGACGTTCAGTTTGAAAAAAATAGATGAAACTTTGGATAGCGATATAGGCTACATTTTATCTTAAAATTTTAACGACCAGTGTTGGAGAGCTAAATATCAAATAAGTAGACTATAATAAGTATACCTACCACAATAAAAGTATCCCATTTTATGCCCACGATAATCTATATATATATAAAAATCAATTGCTGTTCGTTAGTCTCGCTAAAACTCGAGAACGGCTAAACCGATTTTGCTAATTTTGGTTTTGAATTATTTGTCCAAGTCCAAGGAAGGTTTAAAAGATAAGAAAAAGGAAAAACTGCGTTGTGATGTAGGTAGACCATAGCCTTTGTCATAACCAGAATCGCAAATTTAAAGATTAGATAAATAAATAAACACTGATGTTTAAATTTGGTGTCCTTGTTAAACATACAGGTTTGAGATGTTGCTACTTGTATTTTGTTAAATTATTATGTAGTTAACTGTGTTATTCATGCGTGAGCTAATTATTGTTTCTAAAAGTATGTCGTCTCAGTGGAATAAATTAGTTTCAATCCTAAAGACCAGTCCTGTGTTTAAAATTATGTCAGACTATCATGTTCCCCGTGTTGGTCCAGGTCCGCTGAGTTTAATAAACCATCTGCTCCTTTGCCAGGCAGCTCGTGAGTGGCAAGCACTTTTTGATATGTAAGTCATCAGTCATCACCAACAAGACCACAGGTGAAATACCGTTCAACAACTTGCCCGGGTAGGAATCCACCGCCTTATTTATTCCTGCAGTCTTTATGACTCTGACGTGTTCCGACCTGGGTAGCTGGTAGACTTAGTCCGGGCCACAGGACAGTGACGCACCTGGTATATCTATGGTGTCTATAGGCCACGGTTGTCTCTTACCATGAGAGCCGTGTTCTTGTTAGCTGACAACTCACATAAATACATGACTCCGATATCTCACCGCCCACCTCTCAGTGACTAATTCCATGACAATAGACCCGTAATTACGATGCAATCACAGTTGAAGTCACCACCACCACCACCAACACCGCGACTATAATTTATCAATGTTTATTGATTTGTTCCGCCTTAAATTATAGACGGTGCTAGTTTAATAACTGTCCGTATTTATGTGCAGCGTATTTATTGTAAGGTTGTCCGTTAGTTAGTTTTATTTGTAATATTATTACTATAATATGTTTAATATGTTATTATCTATATTTTAATACTTACATGATGCCAAAACTTCGGGCGCCTTTTTACGAAAATTGCGCAGGAGCATAAAATTTGGCACACTTATAGTTTATGTGTGGGAGAAGTGCAGAAAGCTAATATTTTACAATACTTAATAATACTTATTAAGTACATTAAATCAATAACTAAAACATTACCCACACTACCATGCATTTGACACACACAAACAAATATATTGATGATAACGATAAAAGATCACAGATGGCGCACTAAAAAGTTTGGGAACAAAGTAGTTGTTCTTGAGAAATGAAGATGGCGTTCTTAATAAAAGGACATTTAAAATTATTATGGTCAAATTTCGACCAATGGGCGACCACTAGTCTTATTATATGCATAATATCCAGTTTGGAGGCTGTCGGGGGAATCAGGATACTCTATTCGGTTAGCACGGGCTCACACTCCTGGGGGATGATTCCAATGGCCGGAGTCGTTCCTCTTTCAGCGCGGGAGGAGATCGGACCATAGCCGCGACGTGAGATGGTGAATGCAAAGGCGATCATATCTCGCTTCTAGCCGGACGTCGGAAAGATCATCGTTTGTTTTTTAGTCGGTTCGAGTGCGACATAAGAAATGGCAATCACTACATACCTAGTATAAAACAAAGTCGCTTTCTCTGTCCCTATGTCCCTTTGTATACTTAAATCTTTAAAACTTCGCAACGAATTACGATCCGTTTTTTTTTAATGGATAAAGTGATTGAAGAGGAAGGTTTATATCTAATCTCGTGCGAAGCCGGGGCTGGCCGCTAGTTTCTTATAAAATGCAAGGGCTGCAGATTTTAATGACGTTCTAGATGATTTTACAAACGGCGAACGAGGACTTCGTTATGTTTACAATTTAATTATGGAATAGATGAAAAAAATGAATATATAACTAAAAAAAGTACGTAGCTACATGTTATATAAATACTATTTGTTTCGATTATATAAATAATATTGTAGAATCCATGAAAATCTTGTGCATGTTTGCTCTCTCTAGTTCAGGATTCTAACAAAGAGCTGAAGATAGGTAAGTTGCCTATTGCTGATGGCAGACGGAATCGGATCAACGGATAAATAAAACTAGTTGTTAGGGCGAACGTTGAAATACAATAATCGGAATTATTTTTTATCAAAAATTTGGTCAATTTATACAAAAAAAATATAATTTCGGTCAGTCGGTCCCGTTTCGTTCAGTGTTTCGGACGATGCCGGATGGTCACAACTTCATCAACGGTACGTTTTTCCAGACTTGTTTTGCAGCGTTGCACACTATTTTGGAATGGATAAAAACTTTTTAACTCGCGTCAGATCGTCAGATCGTAAGACGGCGCAGAGCGCATGCGCGAATAAGACGGTGCGAGATCACTAATAAAACATGGATTAATTGCTGTTTTATATTGCTTAGATATTTCCGAAGAGTATAGGATTCTCAATGGATAATACGCTGCAATATATGATAGCAGATACGTATAATGTCAACTGATATTGCTCTATTTGTTTCATCTTGAAAATAGGCTTTATGTGTAGACGAGCAATGTCCGTTATACAGGTAATATGACGACGCTCCTAGCAACCACGTGGTCTTACGCAGGTTATTGATATGAAAACTATTTGTGCATAAATGATAGTATTTGCATACTGATAATTAAAGCAGTTCATGCAAAAATATTCCCTAACCAATCCAAAATATAAAAAAAATGCACAACGTTAATATTCAAGTTTTCACTTCTGCCGGCACTCCCGGATTGCAACTCGTCTTTTTTACCAGAACCGCTACAACATTTTATTATATGAAAATAGAGGCCAACAGGCAAGTGAATACCGCCGCCTACAGACTTCCGCAATCACAGAAATATCACAAATTTGTTGGCGACTTTTTATGTATGAGAAAGTCTTCCCTTGAAGTTTCCTAAGTAGCATGTGTTTGAAAATGTTACCGTGACTTGGTATTGATTCTATAAAGGTGTATGATGTCAGAAACGGCTTCGGTACCGCACGTTTCGATCGATCTGACGTTACTTTAGTAGTAATAGGTAAGGTGGTAAAACTAATCAAGGTAAGCTGCTGCATAGCTATTTATCAGCATGCTGTTACTCTCTAATAGTAATGCCATGATTGACCTTTGCTATTTAATTTAGACATTCCATCTTACATACGTTTTAGCATCTGCTTCCGCAACATTTTTAACAGAAGGAACAGATAAAACAAACTTATTTTGCGAATAGCACGTCGATATTAGTCAAATTTGTTCCTTGTAATCACAAATTAGATTTTTTTTAAATGTAATATACTCTTATCAGTTGGGCCATACACAATCAAAGTATTATTCAATAACGAGTTTACTTTGCGTTCATTTGAATACTAATTACATTTTACGATTTAAATCGGGTACTTACGCGTTGACCGATACATTCAGCCGGTTCTACATGTTACGATTGTCTCTGCATACATATCTTCAAGCCAAGTCCCTTACTGGGTAGGCAGAGATTTGAGCAAACCTGTCTAGCTTTTCATACACACACGCCGGTTTCTTACTTACCACCTGATAACAGTCGAGTGATTTGCTCGTGGAATGTCAGCCTTGGTCTCCCCGGGTACCTACATCCATTCACATTCGCATGTACATCTGCTTTGTCAATTTTTCATCTGTCATTGTTTCTACATGGCCGATTATTTAATAATGAATATTAAATTATTTAAAAGACCGTCTATATATTATTCAATTACTACACAACGCCATATACCGCTAATTTGATCAGGTAACAATTTAGTTTAGGAAACAGAAATAATTGAGCCACCTCTTTGTTTAATAAGGTTAAAAGTTCATTGATAACATTAGAAGTGTTAGTTGTAGTTTTGACCAATTTATAAGATAGACCGTATAGTTAAGACCGCCCGCGGAGGTCTTTTTCTTCTGTTCTCCTAGCTTCTGTAGAATGTAGATTTTTATGCAAAAAGTATGAGCACATTTCACGATGCGTTTTACACCCGCAGCGTCCGCGGTTTTTTGCGGTTCCCGCATCACTGGTTGCCCGCCTGTAGTTTGTGAGCAATTACTTTAACTGCGACGACTGTTGCTCAGACACACAAATTACCGGTCTCGTGAGTTTTAAAATAAAACCGCAGTTCCACGACCGCGGCAGGTGTGGGTGAAATCCATTCAATGAGTTTTTAGTCTAATTATAAAATTCCGTAATCAAAACGACGCCTGTCACAAGGATTTACGTTGCAGCATGTTTGAACCAATTTTTTTCAAAAAATTTTTTTTTGTATTAGTAGTTTTGTAGTAGGTAAGTTCGCCTGTTCGCGTCCACCGCCCTACCGCGGCTTTATTTAAAAAAAAAGTCGGGTTACTCTCCGGGATTGCCGGCAGAAGTGAAAACTTGAATATCAACGTTGTGCTTTTTTTATGTTTTAGAATGGTATGGTAATAATTTTACCCGAATTGCTTTAATTATCAGTATGAAAGTATGTATTATCATTTATGCACAAATATTAGGTATTATCATATCAATAACCTGCGTTTGGCTCAACAAAAACTAACTAAAGTAAGACCACGTGACGGTTAGGAGCGAGCTTCGTCATATTATCTGTACATCAAACATTGCTCGTCTACACATAAAGCTTATTTTCAAAATGGAACAAATACTCCTCGGAAATATCTAAGCAATACAAAAACAGCAATGAATCTACGTTTTATTTTAGATCTCGCACGGTCTTATTCGCGCATGCGCAGTACGCCGTCTTACGTTCTGACGATCTAACACGACTTTAGAAGTTTTTACCCATTCCAAAAAAAGTGCGCAAAGCCGATAAAGAAGTTTTCACTTCAAAAACTCACGAGACAACAAATTTGTGCGGTCACATAGCCGTAGCGGTTGAAATCATCGCTCGCGAACTTGTACGATACTATGGGCGAGCGACCGCTGCCGCGGGAACCGCAAACAACCGCGGGCGCTGCGGGTGTCAAAGTGTGCCGTGAAATGTTCTCTTACTTTTTGCGTATAAATCCACATTCTACAGAACCTGCGGACTCGCAACCGCCGCGGGTACGGGTGAAAACTGACCCGTGAGTTCTTAGCTTCAATGACAAAACTCACTTCTACAATAATTATGTCTCGGGCTGAGCTCTCTGCTCGGCCCACTAAGCCCGGTGAAGTTGTAAAGACCGCGAGGTTGGCAACACATTAGGCATTTTCTAAAAAAACAACATCTATACACTATAATACGGTAAATTGTAAAACACAATTTTGAAATAAATAAAATGTACCTAGCATGAGCTAAACGGTCACCGAAATGAGACATTTTTTGGTCCCATATTACAGAAATGATTAACTCACTTCTTGGTATAAGTTTTGGTGGGAGTCCACAATGATGTGATCGATGCGTTATCACCGAGAGCTTGAAAGGAATTTATCCAAAGAGAGAAAGAGCAACGTTATGCCAAGTTGACCGGGCTGTGTTACTAAAACTTTTTTCTCTGAAATTATTACTTTTTCTGCAAGTGTACAAGGAAGAAGATAAACGAACTTAGTAATTTTGTAATAGACTATGTTATAATTCAATGACACTAAATTCGATTTAAATTTAAATACTTAATTTAAAAAATGTCCTTTGATATTGTACTAATAAATGTATAATAATTGAAGGGTAAAGTATTTTATGAGTGGAATTGGGTCTAAAACAGGCCAACTTACACCTTGCTTAAGTTAATTTGAACTTAGTGATCTTTAATTTATTTTGTATTTGTAGGGCAACCACTCAATAGATAGATTGACTAACTTTTAGAATTATATTTTGAGTGATTTTTCTTACAGTCAGCATTTGTCGGATTATCCGCCATTTGTCCGGTGAAACTATTTTGCATCCAACTAGGATTTCGAATTCGTATCGGGA
>NJDD01003032.1:449020-478524 GCA_002245505.1 Calephelis nemesis
CTCAGACGTGGAATTACTGGGTCACCCGCCGTATAGCCCCGACCTCGCACCCTGCGATTTTTATTTATTCCCGAAAATAAAAGAAAAACTTCGAGGAAAACATTTCATAGACGCCGAAGAAGCAGTGGCTGCGTTTCAAAATGCCGTCGAAGAGACCCCTAAGGCCGAGTGGGCAAGGTGCTTTTCTCAATGGTTCCATCGAATGCAGCGATGTATTGATGTAAATGGACGCTATTTTGAAAAGTTATAATAAAACTAATAACTTGCTAGAATGCTTAGTTTTTGATTTTCTAAGAACTTTCAGTTTGACTCTCGTATGCCTAATCATTATTTCTTACATCACATATATTGAATGACATTTTATTACATACGAATACCAAGTCACTCACACTGTGCCGTTCGATAATATAAATTCCTGGACAAGTTACAGGAATTGAACCCGGAAATACAGACCCAGAAATGCAGGCATCTAAATGTTCATCACAGAAATGCCTGCCCCCTTCGGGAATCGAACCCGGGCCTCGCGGTCGGTCGATGTAGTTAGGCGTGTACACTAGCCATTCGACCAACGAGGCGGTCAAATTGCGGTGATATGCAACATTAGGTGATATTAATACAGGTACAATATTTTTGAATACGGACACTTTCTGTAACTACAATATAATTACTAACCAAATGATATTTTCAGATTTTCAAATTTTTCAGAAAAAAGAAGAAAATTTTCCATCCTCAATTAAACGATAACCAAAGATAATATAACTACAATTTTCCAATTACTGCAATCATCTCGCTGGCGACGTTCTTGGGCGTAAGAAGTTATATTTTTAAGCTGGCTGCCCCGACAGACGTTATCCTGGCTTAATTACGAATGTTGATTTAGATTAAACTTAAATTTTTCCTTCATAAGACAAACTCCTGACCGTAATTAACACAACAAAAAAGAATAAGCAAAATTGCTCCATACGTTCACGGGTGATGCGATGAACAAGGGAAATAGAAATTCATTTTGTTCAAATAAGATTAGCCTGCTTGTATTGCCACATCATAATTCAGCAAAATTTTTCAAAGTACAAATGTCGTATATATTATTTCTAATCACACTAATAAAACTTCTAATAAGTCACACCAACAAAAACACAGAAAACCTATCACGTTATAGGCGTCGTGCCCATTAAATGATAGGTTTTCTGTCAGTTGTTCAACAGTCACTGATTTTACTAACGGATAAGTAAGGGTGTAAAACGCCTTTTACGCGCTACGTTTGGTTGTCAGTCTTATTACAATAATCCATTACTTTTGAATGATGTTTAGATACCCAATGCATTTATATCGGTTTCATGCAAACATCAGTCACCTCCTTACACGCTTGGTTATCCTTCGTCCAATTCAGTGACTATGGTAAAACTGACAGAAAAACCTACCGTTTAATGGGTGTCTATAGCGTTACCGATCCCAGAGGACGGACAACAACAGTACTACTGGCTTCCATTGTCTGATTACCTATGTTGATAAACGTTTCGTAAGTGTATAGGAATATTTGGAGTTTGTACAACCGTCGCCGAGTTTTATCGCCGATACTGGCCTATGACCGCGGCTTTACTCGAGTAACATTTAGAAATAGCATTTTCTTTTTATCCAAATGTTATTCTGTCTCACCGTAATATATTCTGATAAAATATTATGGTCAAAATTCATCCTAATTCTAATTTTTCAATAAATAAAATTTCGAACAAACTTGAAGAATCAGACATACTGAACATTAAAGTAAAACATATTTTATAAGTAACGTTTTGGTTTTCCCGCCCCAATCAACTGACTCCAATAATAATTGTTACTGGAAAGTAGAATATCTTCGACGTACAGACTCAGCTCTTCTACGATTTACCTATTAATAAGTGGTTATATTTTACGAGTCGGTTATCAGCTCAATTTTATTGTTTGTTACGGAGTAGCTTGTGGCCACAAACCGATGAACAAGTTGTAGGTACTTGGGTATTGTATTATAGAGAAGATTCTATTTCATATCAAGCAGTGAATTGCACTGTATCATGCGTCGGCTGACTTTTACGTTGCGGATTATTTTACAGTATGGACCTTTCGATTATGAGAAAAACATTAGATACGGTAATATTGCATTGTCAACTGAGGCTTGGAAGTTAAGCAGTTTGCTTACATATATGTAGCAGCATCACTACCTTCGACACAATAGGACACCATAATTACAACCAAGAATGTGACTTTTTGTCTGTATCCTTGAACCTGTATCGAAGGGAAATTTCAAAATTGTAAGACATGTCACTTATCAGATAACTAGCGGCCCGCCCCGGCTTCGCACGAGTATAAAATACACTTATGAACCTTCCGCTTTAAACACTTTATCTATTTAAAAAACCGCATTAAAATATCCGATGCCTAGTTTGAAAGATTTAAGCATACAAAGGGACATAGGGACAGAGGACGCGACTTTATTTTATACTATGTAGTGCTTTATTATCTTTTGTAATTTTCAAGCCATAATCCGTTTGTATCCACGCTTAACTTCATACTCATTGTAAAGGCTGTTGGTATACCAATAGTCTAATCCAAACAATAATTACCAGGGATGGGGTTTATTCCGCAGTCGATCACTATAGCGCCGGGCTTGATCCACGATCCGCGGACCAGTTCCGGTTTCCCAATGGCCACCACAAGAATATCAGCAGTTTTAATCTGAAATTAAATTAAGTTCTTAAAAATGAAAGGAAACTAACAGATCTCTTGACAGTATAAAATTAGCTTCTTATTAAACGTGGACTAAAGTAGGAGAAAAGTTTAGTTGATATTATAGTCTGTATTACATTGTAATAAAGACTAAGTATTTATAATAAAAATCCCCCCCCCCTATAACTTCTAAAATGGAAGAACGATTAAAAAAAATATAATGTACATTGCTATGTAAGCTAACACCGAAATGTGGTTGGAATGAGACACCAGTGTAGTGGATCGCTATCCAAAACCAACCTCCGCTAAATGCAGTAGTTTCACTGATTTCCCGTGTTTGCTTATGAATTACGTACTCGGAACCATATAATGGTAAGCATCTCGCTAATTCTTCGACGTGGTGACTGATGAGCAGCAGTGGACTCGACACGAGACAAACCTCTAACCGCGTCACAAATTGACACAGTCAATTTGAAAAACCGATGAAATTGGGCGGCGGCCAAGCTCAAGCAGTAGACTCGACGACAACTTGTCATGGGCAGTTTTATTTTGATGTCTTAAACCAACGAGACGTCCCTCCATAACTAAGTTATAATATGAGGAAAAAAAAACACGAAACCAACCACTTCACTCAAGTTCTGTGTCTTCGAGTGGCAGACGGTGACGGTAGCGTGTTCCCACTTGAGGAGCTCGGCCATGGGCGTGCCGACGATGCGACTGCGGCCCAGCACCACGGCGTGCTTGCCCTCGATGCTGACGCCCGTGCGCTTGATCAGCTCCAGGCACCCCGCCGGAGTACACGGTACGAAGCCCGACATGTCGCCTAGAGCCACGCGGCCCTCGTTCTCTGTGTTTAGTCTGTATGGCAAAATAGTCAAATAGTTTTATTTACCACTAGCACTTTTATGAGATATGAAAGCGTGCGTGATAGACACCGCAGACGTTATAGGTGGCCGAGATGTTAGACCTACAATTGTTGCACCAACCAGAGGCCTTGTTGGCAGTGACCCATTTAACTGTCAGGGCAGATGGTTTATTCTACACAGGAGACCCGAACTAACACAGAGAAAATATACTAAGAGCCAACCTTAACATGCAGACGATCGACGCAGTGGGCTTTCATGTTTAAAAGGATTACAATAAATATTAATCGCACCCGTCAACATCCTTGTGAGGAGACACAGCGTCGGTGACGAGGTGCGCGTCGATGGAGTGGACGGAGTCGAGGGGCATCTGCACGATGATGCCGTGGACCTCAGGGGATTCGTTCAGGTCCTTCACTCGCGTCAGCAGCTAAAATATACAATTACATAAATATATCTTTGCACAACTGGCAACCGTACAATCAGATTGTTAGTTTACGGTAGTAAATATGTACATACAAATAAATTACTAAAATAATAACACACAAGTACTAAACACCCTAGGCCGGAAATATATCATAAATCCGTGTTCGTTTTTCTAGACAACAATAAAAAAACATTTTTTAATCAATTCACATTTAAACTACTTTAATAATATTTAATATGTATAGACTATTATTAAATTAGTTTAAAAAACTGTGGAAGTGCCAATTTATATACCTGTGTACATCCTAAGCATAGATAGTTATGTACCTATTAATTTATATAAGCTTCAATATGCTTTAGGATCCGAAATCAAACAAAGCGGTCTTTATTTAAAAAAGTAGGCACTCTTTTGTAACAGGGGTGGTAGTTTATATGGGGAATCTGTTATAATTCATTTTTATTGATAATAACATTTCGAGTGGTTTCCATACAAACTATTATTGTATCAGTCGGGATCAAGATAGCCGGATCGGCTAGCTGTTAATTAAATGGCATAATGTCATGTTATGTATGTTATGTAATGAGACTTGTTTAAGTCTTATGATTTATTGAGGTTTTTTGTTTTTCCCCGTTTTGGTCCGGGCTCCTTTGTAGAATAGACCATCTGCCTTCCTTGCCAGGCAGCTCGTAAAAAACGAGCAAAGGCTCACCGTCACTAACACCGTGAATTCTGACTAGGTGGTAGAGTTTAGCAGCGACTCGCCCGGATTGGTACCACCGCCTTACCTATTCCTGCCGCCATAACGTCATGACGTGTTCCGGTTCGGAGGGTAAGGTAGCCGGTAAACTTACTTTTACTCGAAGCCTAACATCCCGGCGCCAGGTTGGCAACGCACCATTACCACCTTTGGTGTCTCTAAGCGGCGTGAATTTCTTACCATCAGGAAATCCGTCTGCTTGTTTGCCTTCCAACATCATAATAAAAAAACGCCAAGGATCTTAATATCGTAATTCGTCATCAAATAATTACAGTAGCAAATTTAAATATCACAGATAGTTCTTAAGTCAAAACAATAAACATCAGCAAAAGTTGAATAAAATTGATATTGCATCAGACGCGAAAGATAAATGATCTAAGTATAAACATACGACGCAAACAAGGGGTCAGGCTAGTGCCTACGTAATACATACTACGAATAATGCCCGCGACTTTGAATGCACAATAAACTATATATTCATTGAATGTTATATAAAGGTGCTAACTGGTAACAGTTCACCAGGATTCGTGCCACCGCTCTTAGGCATTCTGACGTCCATAACGACTGATGCAGGCTTAGAATATGCGCTTTCCCCGTTGGGTTCATCTGCCTTCCTGCCAGGCAGCTCGTAAAAGACGAGCATACGCTTACCGTCACTAAAACCGTGAAATCCTACTAGGTGGTAAAGTTTCGCAGCGACTCGCCCGGATTGGTACCACCACCTTACCTATTCCTGCTACCATAACGTCAGTGCTTGCCGTTGACGTCTTCCGGTTTGGAGGATAAGGTAGCCGGTAAACTTACTTTTGCTTGAGACCTAACATCCCGGCCTCTGGTTGGCAACGCACCATTACCACCTTTGGTGTCTCTAGGCGGCGTGAATTTCTTACCATCAGGAAATCGGTCTGCTTGTTCGATTTCCTATATAACTTAAAAAAATAACATGCTCGTAGAGCTTAAGATGCCGGTCTCTAGACAATGATGTTTCGTACTGAGTTAAGATCAAAGTCACTTGCTTGTCCAGTACCTTAAATAAAATAAACAAACAAAAATGGGGTAGATAGTACCCGGTACCTATATCTACAGCAAGTTGCAACTGACGCGGCTTCGTTTGCTCCTGTTTTGTTTCATAAGAAGACAATTTCATACAATTTCATATATTGTTTTGTTCAATACTTTCAGTACAATTTTATCGGCTACATACAACATATTTTTATGGGACAAAACAGCGCACAAACACACTGCTCCCTTAATGTTAAGTAAGAGTCGGCCTATAGGGCATAGGCACCATAGATGTTTAGGGACATTCTGTGGCCAAGGTATTAAGGTGTGCATAGGTTTATTGCAAATTGTACTTCAATTATGGTTTAAGTATTTTAATATATACCAAATAATGAAAAGGAAAAACTTTCGTCAAGGTCCAGGTTACGTGGATGTATATGTATTAATTATATTTAAGATAGCGAACAATTTCTAAATTAAAATATTGACTATAAAGTATGTAGGTAATACCTCAGTCTGAGTGCAATCTCTCGGCAGTCGAACATGGTCCACCAGAATGCCTATGTTCTCAGCGGCCTTTAACTTCATGCGGATGTAAACGTTGGAGTCCTCTCGTCCTCCCACCTGAACGATCACAAGCTTAGGCTGCAAACTGGCGTTTTGACTTCGCATATCTGCCACTTGCCGTCGAAGATCATCTTCGATCGTTCTGCGGAGAAGAGAGATTGTAAAAAATGGGTCTCCACAGAGCACATTGTTAAACTACGTACTTACTGCAAGAGGTCCAAAAATAGCCTAAATCATCGTCACTAGCTTAAATACCGTCACATATTTTTACGAGGACAGAAAGAAAAAAATAATAAATATATTAACTGCCGGAGATTGATAATAAGGTACTTATGTCTAAGATAGCCCAGTTCTTAAGATGGCCCCCATTTTCAATATTTTATGTTTTATTAAAGTTCGAAAGAGTTTAAAGCACTAATAATATGTTCCGTAGGTAGTAATAGAACATTTTGAAAATGGGCCATCTTAAGAACCGGGCTATCTTAGGCGCCTACCTTACCCTACCTTACCTTAGACCTTCGTCTTTTGTACAAACTCATTTTGTTTAGTGTTTTTTTTATGTGATGAATCAACAAAAGAGTGGACAGGCCACCTGATGGAAAGCGGTTACTATTGTCCATGGACATCTGCAACCTAAGGCGAGTTACTGTTCAGGAAGTGAGTTCCACAATGGTGTTACTACGAACTAATAAGTTCCGAGTTCCGACTTAGCCGCACGGTCGAAGTCGTCCGCCATCCAACGTCCGTTAGTGATACCAAGTGATATCGGAATCTCTAATAATCGGAGTAGAACGTCTCTTAATTCGACCAGAAGGAAGGAATTGATACTGAGGTGCTCCTGCAGATAATTGTGAGCCATACACCATGTTAGGGAGAACCTGAGTCTTATAAAGTAGAGGCCTATGTTTGATGTGTCATCTGGCGCGACTTAACCCTTTCGAGTTTTTTCTAAAGTTTTTTCGAAGCCAGTTTGACTTAACCGTCAAGATGTCATTCAGAAGTTCTGCAATACGCACACTCAAGGCAAGGAAAATACCCTGAAATCGTAGCCAAATATCAAAGGACGTCTTTTTAGTGCTGCAAACACAGTTGTGTGTCTAAGATCAAAACTGACAAAGTAGCTCTCATCCCGTTCCAAAATATGGTCTAGGGTAGCTTCAATTACAGACACAAGTATTTTTTAATTTCTTCAGCAAAAACTCGTGAAGAGTTGTGGGCAATACAAAAGAGTTAAATAAAAATGTTACAAGTCGTAACAATAAACAGCATTTTTTTAAATAAGAGAATTCACAATACCTAGCTACCTATTGCAAATTGATCTTTTTATGTTTTTATGGTTGTTTTTCTATGTTTATTATAACTTTCCACATTTTCGGATGTCTTTTTCAGTGTCCAACATAACGGGAGGTCACTTTTTTGAAGAGTTAAAAAATCCTTAACCCGTGAATCTTAACGCTGCTAGTGGGTGATCTATCGTCATTCTAATTCTAGAATAAATAGCGGTCTTTTGACAAGGAAACCCGACTTCATAACACTAAACGTTTTAAGCACAAACATATAGGTACATACAACATATCCTATATTTATAAATCCATCCATCCATACATTACACTAAAACTTTTGATCAAGCTGAGAATCAAACCCTGAACACTCACTGTAAGAGTCAATAATAAACTCTCAACCAATGCAGTTATTATATATGGAAACACATGATTTAGTAGAAATAATTACCTAGCGACTTGTGTCCCTGATACAACTTGAGCCATGTTGACCAGTAGCAAGCTCCTGAACCACTAAAATATTGTTTACCGAGTAAGCGTCTTCAGGCGTTCGTGACCCTCGATAGCCCCCAAAGATATCACATCACAATATAACAAAAGAAACGGATACAACAGAATTTTTACCATAATACCTAACGTAAATAACTAGGTTCGTAAATATATTTATTTGTTTGAATCGGAAAAGTATTTAGAGGCATGTACCTAAACTTAAATTTAATTGTAAGTAAGTAGGTAGGTAGTATACAAAGAAGCCTGGGATATTTTGATCATGGACCTAGATCTCTCCAGGTACCTATATCTATTCACCTTCGCATTGTATGTCTGTATTGCTAATCTTTCGTGTGCCATTCGTACAACATGACCGATCTAAAGGAACATGCCTTTTCTCGTTTATGTAAGAATACTCTCTTTAGATCCCACTCTTTCTCTGAAACTACTATTTCGAATGCAAACGGTGAGCGTAACACTACATATTTTTCGGAACTTTAAAACGCTCCATTCACGTTCTTTCCAACACTCACTGTCCTTTCTACTTACCTTTACTGACCTTACTTTACCAAACTACGAGTACGTCCTAAAATCCCTACCGTCCTAAAAGCACTACCGAGATAAACCAAGTCATTCATTTGTTCCAGCACTACAAGGTCTACTAAAACTCTTGCACCCGTTCTGGCTATGTCTCTTTCATATACTATTTTGATTTAATTCGCATTCAAATGTTCGTCTTTCTCTTTTAAGACATCATCAACCGTGATCCGTCAACCAATCGAACCGACCGTCAATCAACCGTGACTAGTGTTTGCAGTTCAGGTGTGCAGCATCGTTTGCAGCAAGTATATTCTTTTCACATGCCCAAACCAGCGGAGCATGCCCTTTCGCATTTTAACACCAACACTTTCTTTCAATCACACTCTTTCTCGAATCTCACTGTTACGAATGCGGTAAGCGAGCGTTACGCCACAGATTTTCCGTAGTGCTCTCAGTTCGATCGCATTTATCATACTTTCATACTTTTTCTGACATAACCAACTCTCGCTTCAGCACAGACTTATGCAAAGCGAGTCTAGCTTTTTGATTCAAAACCTCGCTTTGGAATAGCTTACCCAACGCTCCATTCACACTATTCCACACACGCTCCTCTCTACATCCGCGGTGTACCTTCCATCCCCGCTAAAATATATAATATCACCTATAAATTTCAATAAACTTACATTTTATCTTATTTCTTTCAACTCTTTTGTACTTACAGCTACCTACCAAGCACGTTCTTTGTGGCGCGGCGTTAACATTGTTATTTCATTTCAATTCTAGGTAGGTACAAACAATGAAGCATTGTCAAAACTTGAACAGGAAGATGCCTAAATAACGTTTAACGGCATTTGTAACTTGTATGCAGGTATTATACGTATGCTGTAGTATAATTGAAACACCATTTGTATGAAGGGATACTTACCTAATAGCTTCATCTCGAAGTGTAATTTGTTAGCAATTTGTTTGACTCCTGCATAATAATTACTTACTTGGGACTTTTTAAACTGCTTGATTAGCATCATAAAAAGTATAGGTACATTGTTACAGACAAGGTTGATTAATCAATTCATTACATACTAAAACATTCGTACTTACATTACTTAGGTATACATACATTTTATTAAGTAGATATAAATGCAACATCCGGTCAAAAAATCCATTCCAATCCAAAATAATACCTACTTAGAAATTCCTTTCACACATTCAGTTTTTTAACAAAAAAAAAATAAGCTAACAAAAACAGTAAAAACGAATAAACAGTAAACTGTTTTTTTATTAAACTTATTAACCATTGATGTGATTAATATCACAAGACCTATGGACTAAGCGCCCTTCTGTGTTCTGCCAATGAAACGTTACGTTATGAATTTATTCACTGTAAACACAATAGGACCGAGAACCGACGTGAACGTGGAGAAACCTTACAGCGGAGCGAATCAAATTGCTCAGCTGAGAGAGCCGGTTTTGCCACACTTGCTGTTCCTGTGACCTTTAGGCTTAAGGTCTAGACTCTAGAAGATGGGGCTATACCTTTAGGCCTCTAAGTGGATTTCAGCGATTTGCGGGGCGGCGGCGAGAGCGGGGCGGGGGCGGGCGCGACGAGCTATGCCCGAACTGGATGTCAGCGGCCAGACGAAGAGTTGTCTTTGATGTGAGCACGGTGTCGATACGGCGGCAATATCTTTTGAACTGAGTGTTTTGATTCGTATGATTTATCATGGGCAAAAGAAGATATTCATCCTAATTGCAAAGAAAAAGGCAACTTCTCTATTATCATGAACAGAGACAATACCTCAACAAGTTACACAGTTGTACAGGAATGAGTGTGAAGACTTTTGAATATATTGTATTGTAAGAACTGTAAAGTCCGATTTAGAATCTACACATATTATCCTCTTATTTTTATGATTAAAATGTTTGCTATTCCAAATTGGTGATCTATAAAAAAAAACACTAATTATTCCCCCCGAAGAAATGCTGCAATGTACGTACATTTTCGACTTCAAAACAGAACAGCACTACGTTAATTCAATCGCAGGAAACCGCTTGATGGTCGCTCGTCGCTCGGGCGCCGCTGCCTGCTCCGCCCCCGCTCCGCTTCCATTCAGTTTACTTTAATTAGAATCTATGTGTTAGCACACGCCGCGCGACGCTGAGATCCAGATTGAGGCCTTAGACAATGTTGTGTATTTCTACGAGGGCGAAGGTTATATATTATGTCCTCTCGCAGTAAGAGACAATCTTCGCCTTTAGATGCCGTAGATGTTACTGGTGCGTCACTATATTATTGCGCCGAAGTCAGACCATGTGTGCAAGTTAACCGGTTACACTAGGTACTTACATTTCAGCACGGAACCCGACAATGGCGGACACTGGCGATGTGGTTGCAGAAATAAGAAAGAATAAAAACCCGATTGAGCTGCTGTACAGCTCTCTACCTAGTTCTGACTGACTGCAGGAAATGAGTTATTCCAGCTAGCACAAGTGTGCGACGGGGTCGCCAAATTCCGATACCGAAATCTATGGCGACGTTAGTCGTTTCGGTATCGTATTCAGAAGAAATTCATAAAGATATTCTAATCTATAGACTCGGCTATAGGTCGGCTGCCAGCTCGAACAGCTCCGGAGTGATAAATAATAAATAATAATCAATAAATTTTAAAGAAAGAAAAATTTTTGGAGGGTACTCAGAATTGTGTATCTATAGGACATAACTACCCGCATTAACGGGTTAGAAAGGAATTAAAAATTTCGCCACGGGACTTGAATCATCGATACCTAGCTCTTGGTTAGAGCATTCGTCGGCTTGAGACGAAAGGTTACAGGTTCAAATCCTGTCTGGGGCGAAATTTTTTCTTTCTTTAAAATTTATAGAATATTATCCCAAGCACAGGGCAAGTGCTAAAATAAAAATAAATAATAAATATCCCTGGACAAGTCACACAAAATCTATCTGAATCTAGCCCCAAAGTAAGCAAATTATATGCTTGTGTTATGGGTGTTAGTCAATGATAATAATACATAGAAATACTTAAATAGATATCAGAATAAATTTGATAAACATCCAGACCCGGAAATACAGACATCTAAACGTTCATCACACAAATTCCTGCCCCCGTCGGTAATCGAACTCAGGCCTCGCGGTTTGTCGATGTAGCTAGCCACTCGACCAACGAGCTGATTAGTAAAGTGACCTTGTACCACGATCTTTTTATCTATCAGCGCGATATCTCTTAACATCCTCACACATAAGCTTCATAGTTATGAAGGAATAATTAGTGGATGGAGAAAAAAAAGATAACCTTTTCGCAAGCTACTACAATGAACACCAGCAAATTTCATTACCATCATATTTTTTGTAAATACTTACACAATTTAGAATTACCTACTTCAAATTCTTGCCTACTTAGGTACCTAGACATCCACTACATAACCTTGGCGCTGGATATTAAAAATAAAATAAGAAAATAATAACTGTTTTTAATTGGAATGTGGACTTACCTGCAAAATTTAATGGTTTTCAAAACATGGAACGGTGAATCTAAAACTTTGAGAGCTTTGATGTTAACTCGACTTATTCTCCAGGTCTTCAGTCGAGAGCTGGCAAGGTCAAGAATCCCAAAAGTCTTCAACACTAACATTGGTCTTACTGATTATATCTGGCTCCACCAATGTCGATGTACACACTGTCTACTTACTCGAGATACATTAGCGAGATAAGGATGTCATGCCTACCATTGTATATCGAAGTTCATCGGAAGACATTAGAGTTATGGTATGATGGGTACATATTATGAAATATGCAATAAGAGGCATTCAAAACAAGCGCTTCGGTTCAGTCAATGGTCCTCCCAGCAGCCCCATCCACAGCTGCAAAACTTGCAAATCTGCGTTGTCCGCCGTACCTACCTACCTATAGGGTTGAGTACCTAGGTATACTCTAGCTAGAGATTATCACTGATCATATTATATTTACAGATTCAATTCGTGTGTATTGTGATGCTATCAGTTGCAAGAATCATGAAAATAGCGAATTGTGTCATCATAAAAAATACTATTGGGCCATTAACAAGAACAAATGTGTTCAACATATTTGAGCTAATCTCCGAAATAGTTAAACCGATTTTGAGAGGACTTTTACTGGATGACCGTTGACGTATCATGCTATAGCTTTGGCTACCTACCTTGTTCTTCTCTCGACTGTTGCGAATTACTGACAAAACCTTACTAGTATCAAATACCTATTGTGTAAAAGTTCACATATTATGTTTTCTAACATAATTAATTTGTAAGATTACTCTAAAAAATCTAACGATACATTTGTTATCCCATTTTGTTTGGTCGCAATCATGGTAACATAATACATTAGTTTAATACTAAGTACATTAGTTTGTGCTTGTTTACGAATTGCATGTTCGAGTAGATACCAAAAGTCTGCAGAGAATTGGTAAACATTTACATATAATTACATAATGAATGCATAAACTTCATTAAGTGCCATTAAGTAAAGAAACCTAAAAAGAACCTAAGTATTAAAATGTATTATATTTAAAATATTTATTGTTATAACTTATATCAGCAATCAAAGTACCGAAAAGAGCAAAATACCACCAGTCTCGTCACATTGTACTTACCTACCTACTAAGAAGTTCCATAGTATGCAAACTGTCAAAGTTTGATGATGGCACAGTTTGTCGATAGAAAGATACCTAGGTACTGTGATTATTGTCTAATATAGGTAACTATTGATTAATCAATTCCATTTCAATCAACATACCTAATACCGTAACTTTTAAACTATGATCCATCAGCCGTCTCCCATCCTATCTTCGAGCTCCATCATTATACCAGCTCAGTTGCACTAGCATTAGTTAGTGTTAAACTGTAAGGTCTCATAATATGTTTAAAAGTGAAATAAATCCTACCCATAATGCGACGAATATCCATTACGATGCTTACGAATAAGCTGATGACTTTCAACACTGAACAGATCTCCACAAACGATTGATAAAAACATCTCAATCACATCAGTGTCCAAAGAAGACGTAATAGAACTTTTGGAACCTTGGTCTATTGGCCACCTCGCAATTCAATCATCAGGTCCATGTAATCAAGTTCTCATCAACAGAAAATTTATGAACATCTTGTTAAGGCGTATCGAATGAGTCCAAACTCGATGGGTTTACCAGTAGGCATCTTCGAGCTCTGTCATCAGACCAGCTCTGCTTTATGTGTTGAAAGTGTAAGCCATTCTGAGGCTTATGAAAGAGCTGCAATGAGCTGATAAACGCCTGAACAGGCCTCCACGAACTACAGCTAAGGACCATCTTGATCACGAAAGCTTTTAAACAAAAAAAGACGCATGAAAATTCATCCATCCTCTGAGAAGCTACGATATCACAGGCAGACAGACATAGACACACACATACACACACAAATGACGGAAGTTTGCCGGAACAGCCAGTAGTATTTATAAGAATTTTATAAACAAACATTAATACCTATTCGCTAAATATTCCGCAATCTAATCATAACTTTTTACCTAGGCAATCTAGATTTAATACCAACTACTTTTAAATTTAAAGATAGGTCTTTAATGTGTTCGGTTTAAGGTAGGTTAGCTCATAAAGGAATGGCATTCTAAGGATACATCGCACCAAGATATGTTGTTACCTACTTGTTTGCTTTTTTTTTAAATTAGTACTTAGTTATTACTTAAAATAATTTTGTAATATGAGAAAAATATATTAGTTTGTCCTCCGTACAGAATAGGTACTTTCTTTCCGCTGCGCTAAACTCAATTGTCACTTTTCTACCTAGGTACATTATCGGGCGTAACAAAATGGCATTTTTTTTATTTTATAGGAAGGCAAACAAGCAGACGGCTTTCCTGATGGTAAGAAATTCACGCCGCCTAGAGACACCAAAGATGGTAATGGTGCGTTGCCAACCTGAGGTCAGGATGTTAGGCCTCGAGCAAAAGTAAGTTTACCGGCTACCTTACCCTCCGAATCGGAACACGTCATGACGTTATGGCGGCAGGAATAGGTTAGGCGGTGGTACCAATCCGGGCGAGTCGCTGCTAAACTACCACCTAGTAGGTAAATACAATACAATATAAATTATAGACCTAGGACAGTAAAAAGACTTAACCGAGGCCCGCAATAAAGTAGGTACCTAACTAATCTGGGACTTTTCTTATTATCCAGCCCTCGGGATGTGACTAGCGTACCTAGTATGTAGGTATATTAATTATTTATATAATCTCGAACAGTTAGTAAAAGGTAGGTTTCCAAAATGTTAATATTTTAAAATCGTTGTGTTATCAGTACAATCGTCATCAAACTGGAATTGAACTGGATTATGTTTACATTTGCAGGCACAACATGATTTAGCCATGACTATTTTACGCACCTACGTTTGTGACATTATGACTAAAATTATATAATCAATAATTTACCTTCTTTTTAGTTGTATCGGCAAACAAATACCTAGGAAACATCCAGAATGTTCACATTTTGCGGCTCATGTTAGACTTTTCGCGCAAATTTAGGTAAACTACCTATAAATACCTAGGTACTACCTCCACATATATTTCACAGGATAATTCATCTCTCAAACCAGAATATAACAATGGTGAGCACTGATGTTATGACAGCAGGAAGGTAGGTAGGTATTACCAAGCTACACGAGTCGAACTCTACAATCTCGTAAATTACTTAAGTCAAATAGGTACCTACATAACAGTTAAAAAACTTACACGAGCACGGCTTGCACATCCTCTTGAGTCCACATCTTGTAATAATATTAACACAGCATAGCTTTTTTGTTCACACTAAAATTTTATTGGTACGGTTACTCGTACTCAAGGCACTTTTTCAACAAAAATACCTATTGGTAGCCGCGAGCCTCCGCCGGCATTTGAGTCTAGTTCTGTGGGATAATGAAATATTCAATACGGAAAACCGGTTACTGCACATTCATCTGACGACTCTACCTGTTATCACAATATTACTATTCAAATTTGTATGTCCACAAAACGTGTAATATTTTGTACTTTTGTATAAAGTACATATTAACAAGTACCTACACGTGACGAGTGACGACTGAACAACATCAAGGTTAAAATAATTATTCGTGTATTTTGGTTTTAATTTATATTCTATAAAATTTTATACCTGTTATTTTGAATGTTTTTGCGTTATTTATGTATCTATACAGTTACAGAACTGTTGAAGATATTACATAAAAAGAGTAGGGATATTCCTAGGACAGGAAGGCTTTTAATGTTTGTCGGCTTGTGTGTTTGTCATGGTAGGTTTAATTTTTTTATGTGATAGGTCAGCGAACAAACACACGGGTCTCCTGGTGGTGTGAGACAGCCGTGGCCTGTAAACACCACTGATGTTACAGGCGCGTCGATGTCCTGGGGTCATGATGTTAGATTTACCGTGCAAGTTTACCGGCTACCCTAACCTTCCGGTCCAATTTTGACCAGAATTTGGGACCGAGATCGAAAAAATCGAGATCTTGATGCGTGGCGATCTTCAACTGTGCGATTCCGTAGACATTTCTTACCTCGCACAACATCTTTGTGGAATCAGTTACCAAGGGCGGTATTCCCAAACAATTATGACTTAGGGACCTTCAAGAAAAGAGCGTACTCATTCCTTAAAGGTCGGCAACGCATTTGTGATACTCCTGGTGTTGCGGATGCCCGTGGGCGGCGGTGATCACTTTCCATCAGGTGACCCACTTGCTCGTTTGCCTCCTCTTATATATATATATATATATATTTAAAAAAAAACATAACATCGCACTCACACTGATGTTGCGCAAAGCGGCAGGCATAGGCTAGTAATAGAATACCTACCTAGTTGCATTAGTGGCTTATAAGCTTGTTTACGTTAGTGAAATCTGATATACTGCCTACGTTATACATTACACGCCTCTTACTTTCCCATAGTTGTGTCATGCAGACAGTAGACACCCAAAACATAATAAACCGTACCTAGTACAAATGCGAGTAGAATTCACACACAAATACAAACCCTTATGCGTTTACTAATACAAACCCCTATGGAAACGTATTATAATAAGTAATTTTTATTTAACATAAGAGAGTTACTACATTGAAAATCTACCTTAGAAATAAAAAAAATATTTGGTATGTATTTGTTGCAAGATCCACACTAATATTATAAATGCGAAAGTAACTCTGTCTGTCTGTCTGTTGCCTTTTCACGCCTAAACCACGTAACCGATTTTGCTGAAATTTGGTACGTAGATAGTTTGCATTCATGAGAAGGACATAGGCATATTATTTTTTGGAAATTCAACCCCTAAAAGGGTTAAAAGGGGTAAAGTGGCAAAGTTTGTATGAGAAAAATATTTTTATTGCACATTTTTGCATGAAACTTTGAATTAATGCTTTTTAGTACAAATGAATAAACATGTATTTCAGGGTTTTTCGAAATTCACCCCCATTGGGGGTTAAAGGAGGTGGCAGTTTGTATGAGAAAAATATTTTTATTGCACATTTTTGCATGAAACTTTGAATTAATGCTTTTTAGTACAAATGACGAAACACGTATTTCAGGGTTTTTCGAAATTCACCCCCATCGGGGGTTAAAGGGGGTGGAAAAGTTTGTATGAGAAAAATATTTTCATTCCACATTTTTCCATGAAACTTTGAATTAATGCTTTTTAATACAAATTATGACAAACGTATTCCAAGGTTTATCGAAATTCACCCCCATTGGGGGTTAAAGGGTTGGCTAAGTTTGTCTGGAAAATTTAATTCTATTAAAATATTTTGCGTGACACTGAAATAATGCTCTGCAATACAAATTATGAGCTACATATCTAAGCGGTTTTTGAAAATCAACCCCTATGGGGGTTAACGGGGGTTGCATAATTTGCGTAGGAAAAATATTTAAGTAACAGTAATTTTTACCATAAGTCCATAACAATGAACCACGTACTAACATCAGTTTATCATTAACGAAAAACACACAAAGAAATTATGATACACATAGAAAAATAGCAAATATTAATATCATAATCATAGCAAAATTGGTTAAAAATCCCTACTAATATTATAAATGCGAAAGTAACTCTGTCTGTCTGTCTGCCTGTTACGCTTTCACGTCTAAACCAGTAAACCGATTTTGATGAAATTTGGTACAGAGATAAAATAGACCCTAAGGAACAACATAGGCTACTTTTTATTGCAAAAAATAGGGGAGAATGGGTAAAAAGAGGGGATGAATGTTCATATGGAAATTCGTCATTTTTAAGGCTGTAATAGTGAAACTTTGTATTTAGACACTTAATGATAAATGAAAGAACATAGGCTACTTTTTATAGTAAAAAAAAGGGGGAAAATGGGTAAAAAGAGGGGATGACTGTTCGTTGTATACCTATTCGTCATTTTTAAAGCTGTGACAGTAAAACTTTGTATTTAGACACTTTATGATGAACGAAAGAACATAGGCTATTTTTTATCACTAAAAATGAGGGAAAATGGGTAAAAAGAGGTGATGAAGGTTCGTATGAAAAATCGTTTTTTTGTTTGAAAGGGTATATTTCAGAGGTGGTCCCATGGTCACCAGGTCAGGATCTGATGATAAAATCCTGGGTAAAAACAAGGGAATCTCTAAAAAAATGTTGGCAAGAATAGTGTTTTTGTGGATTATGATCACTTGCTAGAATTCGACAATGGTCACTCCATACTCAGACTCAACAGACTTGCGGAACAGGCTGACCGTTAAGTGTCTTTGAGGGATTTGGAGATATTTACACAGACGCAAGGGAGAAGATCAGCTAGCGCTCAGCGTCAAGCTCAAAGTAGAATCATTTTCAGATGGTTTAATAGGAATGTTTTTGTTAATGCAGGATTCTATTATGACCACACGTTTTACAGTATAAAAATACTCCTTTGATTTTAATTGGCATTGTGATCCCTTAAAATTTAAAGATGAAACGCAGGTTTGTGCTAATGGTAAGGTATTATTACTTAGCTTGGTGAACCAGCTGAGCTGCTAAAGTCTCTTTTATTGTGCAATTCTGATGGATATCGAAGATTTTTAAGCAATATGCGCAGAAGCAATAATTGTTTTCAAATGACGTCGTTTAGAGTAGGTAGACACATCATTATGCTAGGACATTTTTCTGTGCAAGGTCAAATTTATCGCAGAATCTGTTCATACTAATATTAAAAAGCTGAAGAGTTTAATTTTGTTGCTACAATTTCTAAATATGTGAGTTTCTAAAGAGATCCCCAAAGGGTTAGTTCGGTCTAACTGTACAACCAGAGCGCTCACGACTAGCCGAAGACATAAATCCAATTTGTTAGATGACAGTTTCTAAATGTGAGTTTCTGAAGATATCCCCGAAGTTCTGCCTAACTGCACAACCAGAGCGCTCACGACTAGCCGAAGACATTAAGTCCAATTTGGTAGATGACAATCCTGTAGCCAACCGGGCACTTATCCAATCCCGGGCAAGTGGCAACGTTACTATTAGGTAGAAAATTGAAACTTCACAATTTCTATTTCTATTTTTTTATTGCCGGACTGGAGATCAAACCCAAGATCTCAAGAAGTCATTCCGAAGACGCACGGTTAGACCTCAGAGACGATATGTATATTTCCAAAAAAAATCTGTTAGAGCTTTCCATAACTTGTTATACAGTTTAATTTCACAGGATTTGCCGAAGTGCAGATAAAACTGTGGAGAAATTAACGTATTCCTACTATTTATCTGAGGTGAAATTAGAAAAGAGAAAGTGTATGTTCAGTTTTGACGGCAAAATTGCTAAATTGATTTAAAAAAAATATATGAAACTTTGGATAGCGATATACCTAGGCTACATTTTATCTTAAAATTTTAACGAGCAGTGTTGAAGAGCTAAATATCAAATTAGTAGACTACGCGGGCGAAGCCGCGGGTAACAGCTAGTATGAAATAAAGATGTATTTTTTATTTTTGTTGTACAGGCAAATTTTAAAAGCAGTACGTATATTTGCTCGATAGCTAGTAGGAATTTTTTTGTTCAATTACACGTCAAAACACAACTGAGTCGTCGAATAATCAACTGAGGAAAAGACACACAAACAAAAATGACAGCACGGGCTAAAAACGACGGAATAAAAAAAAGTATCTTTACGTTCATATAAGCCATCACATTATATCATCATAGCATCTACTTAGAACAACTATACCTTCCTATAATAATAATAATATCAGTTTACATGCATGTTTGTCGGTAACTCAATAAGTAGGTAGGTAGATACTCAAAAATATGTACATAGTGAAATGATGAAATGTAGCTGATAACTTATCAGAAGAGTAAAACTATGGCGCTATCGGTATTACCTAAAATTTGTAAAAGTAAAGTAACTTCTCGTCCTTTCTCGGAAAAGGTAGGCAGAGGCACAACTGCCCTTGTTATATATGTATAACAAAATACGACTAGCTGAAGACAGTAAGTACAATTTTTAGTAGTGTGTGGATTGTTGGTGCTAATAAAACAGTTAAGTGGTGCGTGTATATTGTGTAGAGGTGAATATATTATATGGGTATTAAAAAAAAATATTTGGATTTAAGACCTGATGTTATTTCCAAAAACTCACTCTACTACTGACCTTTCTTTCTGAGAGTCTTGTGATGTCAATTAACAATATCAAAACAGAAGAGAGATCAGTGAACCAGCAGTATTTGGAAAATACATTAGGACTTTGTTAGGAGTGTAACCTCCAGGATTAATATAGTTTCATAGGCGGGGTTTGTCTGTCGGTCAAACTTAGCTTTTCAATAGTAACAGTAATTCCTAAAATATGCCTGATTAGATTGTTAAAACACACTTTTTCTGATAGTTCGATGTTCCTGGAATTAAAAACGAGATAAACAATAATTGAATGGCATAAAATCAAACCAAAAAAAATTCTGTGACAGAAAACTTACCTTTGTATGAACTTTGTGTGACTTCATACATATATTTGGACCGAGCTGTACACGTAAGACATATCTTCAGATTTAAAAAAACAAAATGTATCAAAACTAATGCGGTTGAACTCTCATTTGGTGGCGATACACCCACAGCCACGCCCTTATATAGTGACGCCCTCTATGTATTTGACACATTATGTGGACAAACAGACGAGAATTCCAAAAAAATCTAGCCCTAAACATTTTTTTACATCATACATTTTAATCGTGCATCTTTGGTAAACTATCTTAATAGAATACTTCATTTAAATCGGCCAAGTGGCACCAAAGCATACTTTTTAAATAGGTAGGTACCAACGTACAGAAAAGTCAGTAAACTTAAAACTTAAAACGTCACATAAACGCTGGTATGGCGCTAAGCGATAACACGCGTACGTTATAGTAGTACTATTTAAATTATGCGCTTTGGCTATATCCGTCAAGCTTCGGAAATCCGAATGTTTTTTCAAGATATCTATCTATATAGATTTGTTATTACATAATTAATCATTTCGCTTAAATTTGGATTAGGTCAGCCAATATAAAAATAAAAGTAAAAAGTGTAAAGCCGAAGCGCTAGTAGTACTGTACGAATGTATGCAAGCCAAACCAAAGGTTCTGCGCTAAGTGTCGCTAAAACAATAATCGCTACTCCACGATTCAACGGTTGCCAGCTTGGTTTTATATTTGCTCTTTGGTTTATTGTATTATTGTATCTGATAAACCTTTTGTAGAGTATTAAATGACACTAGAACGTAAATAATATTAAAAATGCCTAAAAAACCCAAGCGCTAAACTCGCTTCGAGAATGCCCGGCCAAAGGGTTAAGGCAAAATAATACAAATATAAACAGTTGTAATAAGGCTTTATTTGAACGAAAGCTGTCACAATACTTTAACGTCAATATACTAATTAAGCTGAAAACAAAAAAATGGTTCAACTTATACCCTACACAGGAACTTATAATTAATTAAAAAAATATTCAAAGAAATTTATAAGAAACATACTGCCGGTAATGTATGGACATGTCCATCCACCATTCACCCAATATCACTTCAACAGTAAACCTTAACCTAATCAGTAATTAAATGAACAAACATCTGTCGTATACAATTGACTCGACGTTGGAATAATGAGAATTAGTCATATTTGTGTCGCAGCTTTTTCGTTTATTTCTTTATTTTGTATTTTTTTATTTCTATACTTTTAACAGCATAAACTTTTGATTTTTGAATATAAATACATTTTGTAACTGTAACATATTTCCTTCGCAGAAATTTAAATCTTAACACTAGTAACTCTTAACACCATTCAAACTTATCACAGCCAAACAATCAAACATATAACTAAACTTAAAACATAAACTTATGGTAAAACAATACATAGGTACTTTATGTCCTAAGTCGGTTGAGATTATGAGTATATTCAAAGATCTAATATTTTCGTAATAAACCGATTGATTATCGATAAACATTATCATATATTCAATTTACATCTTGTATATTATTTTAGAGTTCTAAGTTTAATCTATGTTTGTATACAAGAAGATAAGACTTAATTAACTTTTGAAAACGTACTAATTTGTGATGAAATTACAAAACGCTAATTCAAAAACATACTGACATTTCAATTGACACCGGACAATTGTTGACAAATCATAAAAATTTCTTAAAACGTTTTTTTTTCTCCTAAATAATGACAACAAACTTAAGGTAATTAAGAATTAATGTACACGTTCACGTAGACAACGGCACATACAGCAGATCTCGTTACAAATTAGGATATCGTACAAAGATGAGGAATCTAACTTAAGGACAAGATACAGTCAAATGTACAAAAACCGAATAAAGTGCCTGGTTTTCTGGAAAAACTAAACATCACAGCTTTAAAATGAAGGTGGTGAAAACACTAACTAAAAAAACTACAGTATAAATTTAATAAATCTATACGTCCGCCAGACGTTTTGTGTTAACTTTATGCTTAAAGAAATATCAGCCATATCAAGAATGTTGCTATATTGTATGGGTATACAATACAAAGTGATCAAAAATTAACTTTTATTATGAAAATCAAACATATCGTGTTGATGTAGGATGTTATTGTAGAAAGAAGGTGGGAGTGAAACACTCACGAAATTTATGTGACGTAATAAAAATGTGAAACCAGAGGGGAGGCTAGACGTCGATGATGCGGAAGTCCTCCTCCTTCTCCTTGTGCGCGTTGGAGCAGAGGTGTATGCGCATGGCGTGCGCCGGCATGGGTAGTGTGCCGCACAAGGGACATTCCAGCTGCGCGCCCGACGCTGTCGCCGACCTGCGTCACACACACAAACACACATACACATGTTGTCACCGGGCCGACAATGCAAAACCTTTCCCGAAATTTAAGGGCACATTCTGTCAACGGTTGGAAACTAATAAGTATAACACAAGAAAATTAGAAATCAAATCATCCAAAGTAAATATGTAAAAATAAACTATAGTCAATTTCATATTTTTAAATAAAGAAACACTTGTACTGTTTTACGTATCACTTAAAATTTAAAATTTTGTAAAAAGCCTACCGGTTTCGCTTATACAGCATCATCAGGGCTAAAACTTAAACTACCTAACAATATTTTTGATTTGTAAATATAAATTCATTAATAATGGGTAGATACAAAAACATTATTGCGTTATACAACGGAGTTGCTAGCTCTGAAGGCTCTTATTTAAGAAATTAACAACACATTATTAAAGTTATACTTCTTTTGGTGCGTTAGGAAAAAATGATGAGGTTAAATTTTTACGATGCGCGCGCACACCGTCACGAAAAACCGACATGATGAAGTTAGCTATAGATAACATTTTAGTTTTTTGTGATATTTTTATTAAATATTAAATAAACTTTATTTAACTAAATAATGCATTACAATAAAACTTTTAATGTATTAAATACCTTTTTTCTATGGTTAGTGTCATTTTGTCTACAAATGTAAAATAAGGCAAAAGATAAAAATTTTAAAAAGATTTTTATCTTATTACGCCGAAGAAGTATAACTTCTAACGCGTGTACATAAGTACACACACAATTTTTTATTGATAAATATGAAGAGTGCTCTCTCTGTTGACATTAGGAAATCTCACTAAACTATCGCATAAACATCAGCTAGAAATGTTTTTTGACCCTCAATATTTTTAGTGTTAATCTTTTCTGCTATGTTAACTGATTTCTTTTGAACTGAGTTACTTTTTATCTAAGCTTAGTATATTATGTAGGTTTATGTGTGTAAGTTCAAATTTTACACATAATTAACGTAAATATTCAACAATAAATTTACGTTAATTATATACATATAAAATTAGTACATATATGGTATTGTATCTAATACATATCATATTTAATATTTTTTATTATATTTATGTATTTCTACTCTTTAGCATTAATTTTTATATTTTTCGTTTTTTGTGTATTTTTAAGCTACTGGGTACATCGGTAAAAGATGCACCCCCTTGTAATTATTTTTAAAGCTATGTCGAAAGAATGAGATAGAGTTCACTACTCCGAGATGGACTCATATTATTTAATTATTATTCGACTATTGATTTTTGAATTACACTTTATAATGCAAAAATGTTTGTTTATGTTGACGACGCGACCTTAATGTAAACAAGAAATTATGCATTATTGAATATAACTCCAAATTATTAGTACCATTATGGAACAATTTTTCAAACTTGGAAAAGCTATATTTCGAAAAAATAATGATCGCCAAGATATATGATACCAAGTGTAAGTGCGTAATAATATAGTTAGAGCTAGTATTTTCAATTTGTTGCAAGTTTTTGTTATTAGTCTATGTCAATTTTGTCACTTTTTAGTTTGGGGGTAAAGTAGAATGACATTTGTGTTATCGTTTAAATTTTTTTTGTAATATTTGACAGTTAGGTTTATTACGCTCATAAAAATTTGTGTTGCCATTATTGCATTTGGTTTTGCACAGTCGCGATTGATCAATAAAAAGCAAACATTTAAAAAGTCCTCGTTAGGTGGTGGTTCAGTAGTGTGTGTGTACCTGGAGGCTTGCACACGCAGCCGCTCCACGTCGGCCTTGAGTCGCAGGAGCGTGTCCCGCGAGAGCGGACAGAGCTCGAGCGGCGTGTGTAGCGGGTAGATGACGGCCCGCTCCACCATGGCCGCCTCCCCGATCTCCAGCAGCTCCTCCTCGGGCACCGAGCGCCACTCCCAGGCGCGGGACACACCCACCACCGCACGGTGCCGCCGTCGAGCGGTCAGCAGTCTGCGCACACATCGTGACATTGTTGTTGACAAACATTTATTTCATAATTATTGTGACTTACATCATTAAATGCTTACGTTTTAAACTATAGTTTTACTTACATGATTTTTTGAAACTTTCACTTTCGCCGTGTTATTGATAGTTTGTCGATTCCATTGATGAATGTATACTGTGGAGTATGGGGAGTACTGTAAACTATGTTCCTTGCGAGGTGGGCAGAGAACATCGAGTATCAAGTGTCACGAACCTTACAGACCTGCCTATAGCCTGTTTTTTAATCTCAAGAGACAGAATTGACAGATACAAATGTCAATTTTACAAATAATGATGCCCGCTTTTTTTTGTAAAGCTGTCCTTCAATACCGATTTATTCAAAACGTAAATTAATGTCGACATTCGAAAAATGAAAAACTAAACTTTATTTCATACTTCAACCCTAAATTTATTAGCTACTTTTAACTAACATAGATAACATAGATAAAGTCTGTTTTTCCTTAGGAGTCCAATTTGATAAACAATCACCACTTGATATAAAAACATCAAAGTTTCATATCAATCTCACGCACTGAACTAAATGTTATTGGTTTCACATATTCTAAACTTAGCTACGGTTTGTTTAACATTAAAATTTGTTTCGAATTTATTAAATTGATAAATTTACACATACAATTTGCAAAAAAATATTAGAAATTGAAATCTATTTGCACAGATAAGTAACACTATAATATGAGCTTGACACATAGAACTTTAGATTGTCTATGGAATTAATAGATATGGCAATGATGAATGCATTTGAATGATAAATTGAATGATTCTTTTGCAACAACAGTAAACAGATTTGAAATTAAAATAAATAGCTTGTAATCCTTTTGTAAACAGTTTAGATCGTATAATGTTAATGTATAGAAGGCAATTATTTTTTTGCAAAATAAAAGCTTCCAATCGGTTTTAAAATAAACTTTAGGAAATGATTAAGTATCAATCAATCAAATACAATGATAGATTGTGATATTCTAGTAATGTAACAAGATAAATTCAAGTATCAAGTAAAATTATCAAAAAATACTATGTGTTTTTACATGGGGGTTCCATAAGGTAAAAAAATACCATTCGTCACAATTTTTCACATCAGTCACATGCATTGCGTAGAATGTTAATAGTTAAAAACCTCAGTTGTATATAGTAGTTTTAGCAATAAAATATTGTTATAACATTACATATAGTTTAAAAATACTTTGACGGAGAATGACATTTATTTATTGACTGGATCTTTTTTTCGAGATAAATACCCTAAAATAAGAATATCTAAAAGAATATATTTAATTGATTCTTTTAAAAAACAAAAAAAATATTTCGACTTCAAGTGACCGATTCAAAGGAATAGTTATTAGTGAAGCTTATTAAGTACTACTTTATAACTCGATGTTCTGGTCACGCAACAAAATTTATTTGAATATCGATTCAAAATATTGTCAGGTGTTTTAGATCGTTTGTTGTCATTTGTCTGGTCTCCTCGCCCAGATATAGTTACGAGTGTTAAAGTGTTATGATTTTTAACTTCATTTGGTTTTGCTACTGACTTGTGTTTATTTTGTGACTGACTTATGTTTACTTTGTATGTTATGGAATAGTTTTAATAATTAAAAGAACTTTTTTATTTATATTCATCAAATGGTGCTTAACTTATTAATTCGAAATGAGCTTTAAAATAAAAATAAAAAGCAAATGTTAACCTATATAGTCTAGTTTTTTTAAGTCCAATAATGTAAGCAAACAGCACATCATACAAAAACATCGTAGTTTCACACCAATCGTATGCATTGAATTCAACATGAATGGTTCAGGGTATTATTTCGCTCTAAGCAGAACGTTTAACACTAAAATCTGATTTGTTTTTACCATTTTAACTCATTAAATTTACATAAACTTCTTCCGCCATTGTAATCAAAGTAGTGCCGCCTTTCTTTGTCTTTCGGTCAGTTTTTTACTTTCTATACAAAATGTGATACTATAATGTGTTTTGTAACAATTATTATTTGCACAGTACAACCTCAATATATGTGCACATCTGGCTCAATACAATGGCTAATGGCTATTAAGTTCGCAAAAGTGAAGAATTACGTTCACGAGTTCAGATCCTATTATAGTTTGCTAAAACAAAAACAATAAAACGCAGATAACGTGTCATCTTGGCCATTATAATTAAAGTAGTACCTTTCCTGGTCTTTCGGTCAGTTTTATTCTTTTCTGCACAAAATGTAATGCTAACCTTAAACACAAAAAAACTTTTTGTAATCTTTTTGTAATATGTGTCATTTACTTGTCTAGGAAAATAACAACTACACCAACCAATACCAACTGGGCACACATCTAATCCCGGGCAACGCCATTTCCGTAAAAAAAAACACAAAACACACACTTTCCACTTTTTTCCTGTTGCTTGACCCGGGGATCGAACCCGGGATCTCAAGAAGCTAAGTCCGACGCCAAACCGCGAAACCACAGTGGCAATCAAATTTTACACTTTTTTCATTACCAGTTTTCCCGAAACAAAATATGTCATTCACCACTTCTATTATTTTCTTACCAAATATACACTATCCATTATGTTTTGGCAAGATAGAAAGATAAACAAAAATTTTTTTTTGGCGGAAAATTGCAAAATTAAATAATTTTATTTGGATTTAAGTATGACTTTCACTTGACTTGGCCAGTTTTTATAATACATCTATATTATGTTGAATATTGTTATGAAATAACTGATGTAATGAAAACTGACCAAGTTAAATCTAACCTACTATTAGATCTCTTATTTTGAAATAACAGCATTTGTTATAGTTATCGAATAAAGCAAAGAAATGTTTCATACTTGATCATAATGTTATTTTGTTCCTATAAATAAGTATTTGGATTTTGCATAGAAATTGGCACCCATTAAGATTTCCATTCTTTTTGCGGCGGAGTTCACAGCTAAGCATAATTTTTGTATTGAAGATGGCTCTCCTTTTTTTATATTTATGTTTTTGGTGGGATAATATTATAATACTAGGATGTGAACAGATTACACAAATTGAACTTGAAATTGAACCTAAACCAAAGTAAGCAACTTTGGTACTAAGCAGGGGTTTAATACATAAAAAAACTTAATCACAATTTAGTTTGTGCACATTATGTTTTCTGCCATGTTTGACCGGGTCGTCTGTGTAGAATAAATTATCTGCCATCCTGCCTGGCACTTCGTAAGAGGCGAGCAAAGGTGAAACGGGTCATCACCAATAAGACCACCGGTTGTCGACTGCTGTGCAGCAAGTTAGGGGACTATATAGAAAAATAAATATATATCTTTACTACGTTCATTGTGTTTACTATTATCATTTCTTTCATTTTAATTAAATTTCAACATCATAGATTAAGACCGTTAATACTTATGCTATCTATGAACCATATAAATTGTAGAAAAAAATGGAAATTCAAAACACTCACTTCATCAGACGTTCACGTATAGTCTTGGGAACTTGCGAACGGTTTTCACTGTCCGACGACGGTATATCTTCGCCTTCGTTGCAGTAGATCATGTAGTCGGTGAGATAACGAATGTGGTTTATCTAAATCAAAATAAATTTTAACATTAAAACGTATAAAGTCACCATATATACAGGCAGCATCAAAAGAAGTTTACCACAGAAGAACTATAACCAGTTGGTGATGAAAATAATGACGACATTGTAACTGCGCGTATAAAAAAAATACCGATTAACAAATACGCTGGAAACAAACAGTAATGGAATAAAAACCAAAGTACATATCTCAATGTACGTTTGTAATTTTTCAAATCAAAAACCTTGTATTTCATGCGTTTCGCTGTATACCTAATGCGCTTCCCAATGAATAAAATTTTAACTTACATTCTCAGTCATTTCTCAGTCGTAACAATCTTTATATCTCTGTTATGCTTTCATAACTAAACTGCTAAATCTATTGTGTTGAATCTGATTCAAACTTAGACTGCTTGTTTTATTTTAAATGAACCTTCAAAGACTGTGAGGGACGTTTGTATTAAAACAAAGTTTGTATGAAAATCGTAATTTACGATGTAAACTTACAAAAACACAAAATGTACAAATTAATTAATAAGAGTATTAACTGGAGGACCTGACTGGAAGACCGTCGAAAATATTGAAAGACGTTTCTAAGAACATATGAGACAAAGATGTATGTAGTGTAAAGCACTATAATACTAGTACCAGTCCGATGTCGTCGACGGAGAGGTCTGCGTCCACGTTGACGAGTATGTCGTGCTCGGGGAAGTAGGGCTCTGCCCGCTCCGAGCTGCCCAACCCGCACAGCACGCTCGCGTACCGCGCGCCCGCACTGTCGCGCCGCAGCTCCGCACTGTGCCCGCACCAGGAACGTGCAAGTGTACGTACGTTAGAGTCGGTTCATCTTATACAGTTCAAGGGGAAACAACCAAGTAAAGTAGAATCGGACATTATTTAAATCTCTGGTGAACCAACTAGTGTTGGAAACCTAATAGTCAAGTTGATAAATATGTATAAGCTTAAGTTTATTCAAAAGATATTATAGAAAATATTATACACGAAGGCAT
>NJDD01003032.1:479380-490065 GCA_002245505.1 Calephelis nemesis
AGCATCCACTTTCTTTATTTTTAGATATGAGCAAAGCTTTTGATTTTGTTTCACATAAAGTTTTGTTAAAAAAACTTGAGATATGGCATTAGAGGTAAAACATTAGATTGGTTTAAAAGCTATTTAGAAAAAAGGAAGCAGTGTGTTGAGATTACAAAAATAAGTAGAAACCGCAAACAAGTCTATACTTCAAATTATTTCGTTAATGAATGCGGTGTGCCACAAGGTAGCATTTTAGGACCATTACTTTTTTAATTTACATAAATGATCTGCCTGATGCTATCAGTCATGATTCTATCTTATTTGCTGATAATACAACTTTTCTCATCAAGTGCGAAAGCAAAAATGATCTAGTCACAGAAACAACTAAAACTTTGAACGAAGTAGCAGATTGGTTAAATGAGAATAATTTTAAAATTAAATCTATCAAAAACAAAATTAGTCGAATTTCAAACTCAATATAGAGAGACTAAAAAAGTAGATGTTATTTTCAATAATACTATTATAGATAACGTAGATTTTACTTACTTCCTAGGTATAAAAATCGATAAATTTTGCAACTGGAAATCACATATTGATTCACTTTGTAATAAAATTGATAGGTTTGTGTATGTATTCAGAAGAATAAGAGACGTAACAGGTCTGAATGCATCTCTCTTAACTTATCACGGATATGTTTCTTAAATTTTGCAATACGGGATCCCCATTTGGGGAAATTCTGTAGACTTAATTAGAATATTTAGAGTACAAAAGAAGTGTATACAGGCGATATGTGGAGTTAACCAGTTACATTCATGCAAACCACTGTTTAAGACGCTCAAAATTTTACCTTTACCGTGCTTATATATCTTGGCTGTATGTGTATTTGTAAATAAACATCGTCATTTGTTTCAAACAAATGCTGAAGTATTAAGAATTACACACTTCAGAAATAGTAAGAAACTACATGTGCCTAATCAGAAACTTAATATTTATAAACATAATGTATATTGCATGTCCATTCGTATATATAAACAAATTCCTGATAGTCTGAAATCACTTCCAGTAAAAAGATTTCGAAAGAAGGTATTTTATTTGCTATTAGAGAAGACATATTATAGTGTAAAAGATTTTCTTGCTGACAAGCATAAATAAATAAAATATGTATTTTTTTTATAAATTTAAACCTAATTTAAGTAACATCATGGTTGCCGGGGAGTTTGCGGGGAGTTTGTTTCGCCGTTTCTTCTCCCGACTGGCTAGGTTTGGAAACGGTGGTAGTGTACGGTAGATAGGACTAAAAATTAATCTACTTTTGAATTTAATTATAATAAATTATGAAACTTATGTTTATAAATAAATAAAATGTCTATTATAAATGTAAATAAGTGCTGCGATTTAAATGTACATTTTTATATAAGTATGTAACTTCTTAAAATTTAATTAAATATTTGCACACCACAATGTGGTAGAATATGTTATATTCTTAAATATCTTTATATGTAACAACTTTTTAACACACATATTCCGCAAATAAATAATTTTCATTTCATTTCATAGACTATTATAGGCCATAGGCGATGTATATAGAAAATCCGGCTGCTCGGTTTGCCTTTAAGTGTTATAAAGAAACAAGATATTTATTTTAATATGGTGAAAGTCACTCTTTAGTTTAAAAGTAAAAGATATTGCCTAATGGCCGACGTTTAATCGATTGACTGGTCATTTACTCGAAATTCTATTCGAAAAAGTCCTATTCTCGTTGCACGAGCTTCATCCACAAACTATTTGTAGGTAATATTTCGACATCTTGGGTTGGTTGCCTTCACTTCCAATTGACCGCGAAATTAGACATCGTTCGAAATATCAACGCCAATAATTCCAATATTGGTTGCGGCTGTCATAAAGCTGCCATCAAAATGAGGAAATACGACGAAGGATTTTTCTTACTGGCAAACGCGTAAACAAGTGTTATCTGAGAGTTGAATTGGACTAGATTTGGATGGCCCCAGTCGGATACATTAACGAAAACACACTCTATATCAAACACAAATTTGTTCCGGCTCTCAATTATTTGATCCTGCGAAGTATTCGCCCAGTGTATGAGGTAACGCTAATACATACGCAAGATTGCTGGGTCGAATGTTATGGCTTGCCATTAAAGAGGCCAATGTCCAGCAGTAGACCCATACAGGGTAGTGATGATGACGATTAAATAAAATAATTAAGCACTTTAATTATTGCAGCTAGAATAGTTTCGAGAGATATAGTTCTTTTTTATATTTAATTACTGTCCTAGTGAATTTTACCTTAATATGTTATACGCTTTAACTTTAGCAGTTATAGGTGCTGTAAACCACCCATATTTAAAATTTTACGCCAATTTCGACAATCCATCTAAATTAAGAGATAGCGACTACTTTAGATCAATTTCTAGACAACCACTGTCGTTTTACAATCTATACATAGTATAAAGCAAAGTCGCTTTCCGCGTCTGTCTGTATGTATGTATGCTTATATTTTTAAAACTACGCAACGGATTTTGATGCGGTTTTTTTTAATAGGTAGAGTGATTCAAGAGGAAGGTTTATATGTATAATAACATGCCTTATACATTAGAAAACCACTGATAATTTCAAGATTTCTAATGCGAAGTTGTAAATAAACGTATTTTTTTGCGCTTTCATTGCAAACGCTGGCTGAACTCTACGAGATAGATCAAAATAATTTACTAAGTATTGTTTACCCTAAAAAGGTCTACAAAAAAGTTCGCGACGGCATATGTTTATCTCTTAGGGATAACTTACAATAACCAATTTTTATCCTTTACTTTTTACGAAAAATAATGGCTCATTTACGAAGTGATTTAAAGCAATACAACAATAATCCTTATCTAATTAAGTATCTGAAATAAGTTTTACATTTAATATAGAACAATATAGCCCTTTACAGTATGTAAATTAAACGAATAGTTTCGGAGATATTACAGGTTTAAAATATAGGGACATCGCGGTTGCGGCGGTACCGGCTGGCCGCGGTGCGTGCGCGACGAAGCACGCGCCCTTTTTCATAGGACTGTAATTTACACCGATCGCACGCATTTATCGGAGCTCCCTAGCGAGGAAAATAACAAACTTAATAAAAACGTGCTTTTCAGCGCGACATTTTTTTATCTAAATTGTATTTACGTTCGTAATTTAATAATCCACACTAATATTATAAAGTTTGTATGCGAAAGTAACTCTGTCTGTCTGTCTGGAACCTTTTCACGCCTATACCACCCAACCGATTTTGCTGAAATTTGGTATGTAGATAGTTAGCATTCATGAGAAGGACATAGGCAAAGAGGTTTACTGGTTTAAGCGTAAAAGCGTAACAGACAGACAGACAGAGTTACTTTCGCATTTATATTATTAGTAGGGAAGTAGGGATTTTTAACCAATTTTGCTACTATGTATATCATCATTTCTTTGTGTGTTTTTCTTTAATGATAAACTGATGTACGTGGTTGGTTCATTGTTACGGACTTATGGTAAAAATTACTGTTAAATATATTTACAAAGCAAATTGTGCCACCCCCGATCACCCTCATAGGCGTTAATTTTCAAAAAACACTTAGATATGTATCTCATAATTTGTATTGCAGAGCATTATTTCAGTGTCACGCAAAATATTTCAATAGAATTAAATTTCCCATAGAAACTTAGATACCCCCTTTAACCCCCAATGGGGGTGAATTCCGAAAAATCCTGATATACGTGTTTCATCATTTGTACTAAAAATCATTATTTCAAAGTTTCATGCAAAAATGTGCAATAAAAATATTTTTCTCGTACATACTTTGCCACCCCTTTTAGCCCATTTAGGGGTTTAATTTCCAAAAAATAATATGCCTATGTCCTTCTCATGAATGCTAACTATCTACATACCAAATTTCAGCAAAATCGGTTGGGTGGTTTAGGCGTGAAAAGGTTCCAGACAGACAGACAGAGTTACTTTCGCATACAAAATTTATAATATTAGTGTGGATTATTAAATTACGAACGTAAATACAATTTAGATAAAAAAATGTCGCGCTGAAAAGCACGTTTTTATTAAGTTTGTTATTTTCCTCGCTAGGGAGCTCCGATAAATGCGTGCGATCGGTGTAAATTACAGTCCTATGAAAAAGGGCGCGTGCTTCGTCGCGCACGCACCGCGGCCAGCAAGTACCGCCGCAACCGCGATGTCCCTATATTTTAAACCTGTAATATCTCCGAAACTATTCGTTTAACTTACATACTGTAAAGGGCTATATTGTTCTTAACACATTAACGTATTCCTACTATTTATCTGAGGTAAAATTAGAAAAGAGAAAGTGTATATTAAGTTTTGACGGCAAAATTGCTGAATTGATTTTAATATTTACAAAAAAAATAGATGAAACTTTGGATAGTGATGTAGGCTACATTTTATCTTAAAATTTTAACGAGCAGTGTCGGAGAGCTAAATATCAAATTAGTAGACTACGCGGGCGAAGCCGCGGGTAACAGCTAGTAACTAATAAAAATGTCTTAGCAACAAAACTTTAGCAGGCCTATCTCAATTATTGTAGATAACTTATTAATATTGGCCGTTACATGAAGATGCATTACAGTCCTCACGTATCGTAATGGATTCTTTGACCTTCAAGCTATCCAGTGGTCTCATTAAATTTTGCATAAGCTACAGCAGCAAACTGTATCGTATTCAATACTTACGTGGGACAGAATAACAAAGCTATGATGGCAGGCAAGCCGCGTATGTTGGGCATCATCGTGGTGTGCCGTAACGTTAGCCGGTTGTTCGTCTGGTTCTGTCCCACTTCCGCCGCCACCAGCAATCTGAAACAGTTGGAAAACAATAGGAAATATGTATATTTTGTTGGCATGGAAAAGGCAACTGGCATTAGTCAAGTTTGAATAATTTACATCAAGATATCACTTAATTCCAAAAAAATGGGCTCAAATTATTTAAAGGTCTTAGGCAAGGCGATGACATCTTGACCAAGCCCGTGGAGTGAGATGTGACAGCATGGAGATAATACACAATTAACTTATTATCATTCGAGCAATTTCAATGAACTAATTACCACAAAAAATAAAAATTTTACTGAATTTAAAATTTATTTGATTCTTATCTTTTGGTCTACTAATTTCAATAATTATTATAAAACTTCGGTCATATTTTCTCTCATTCCCTCCAATAAACCAGAAGTCCGTCCGTAGTGCTTAGTAACGCAACCGTCAGACTCTAAAAATGTTTCTACAAACAAAAATATGAAGACGAGACGATTTAAGAAAAATAAAGGTAATAGTATTCTAAACTTACCTTTCGTATATTTCCTGTGGGTCTGTGTCTAAAAGTACCGAGTTTACGGAATTCCATTCGACCTGCACCTCCTTTTCACGACTTGCGTACATCAGGGCGTGGAGACTAGTTTCTAGTGGACTGAAAGTCACATTATTATATAGAATATCTGAAAATCGCTACGAAAACTTTCATCTATATATTAATACATAATGCCAATATTTTGGAACCCTGTTTACGAAAATTGCGCGGACGCAGGAGCATAAAATTTTATACACTTATAGTTTATGTGTAGGAAAAGTGCTAATGCTTGTAAAGTACATTAAATCAATAAATAAAACATTACCCACACTCCCATGCATTTGACACACACAAACAAATATATTGATGACAACGATAAAAGATCACAGATGGCGCTCCATACAATTTGGAAACAAAGTAGTTGGTTTTGAGAAATGAAGATGACGTTCTTATTAACAAGATATTAAAATTTATTATGGTCGAATTTCGACCAGTAGCCGACCACTAGATATAATAAAGATGCCTTCTTCGTCGAGTGATTAGCGTACACGCCTAAACTAAACTGACCAACTGTCAGGCTCGGGTTCGACTCACGTCGGAGGCAGGCATTTGTGTGATGAACATTTAGATGTCTGCATTTCCGAGTCTGGGTGTTTATTAAATTTCTTGTGGTATTTCTATGTATTAGAAGCGTTGACTAACATCACATAAGCAGTTTTTTTAGTTTAGGGTTAGATTCAATTTTAATAACTCGTCCAGGAAAATTTATTTGTATGCTTCTGTAACATAACATAGAATTAATTGATCCAAAAAGGAACATATTACGTAATTTTGTGAGCCCTTAGTGAAAACCATTATACTCGCGCTTCGTACTCGAAATTACTACCTGTAATAAACACATTTAAACATGTAGTACCGTCAATATTTTTAATGTTGTTGGTATTTGGTACGAGTATCTTGATTTTAGTCGCATTTTAGTGTTCGATCACGTTTTTATACTTTAGTTAGTTTATCAGAAAATGCCTAAACGGAAGCATTCTGATAATTAAGAGGACAGTCTAGCAGTCTTGCTAAGCAAAGTTTATGAATTAGAAAAAAATAAATAACAAAAACAAACCTTACATTTCTTCAAATTCTTCCAACTCGGAAGGTTAATTGCTAATAGTGGAAAATGGACAAGATCAGTTGTTAAATTACTTGATTAAAAAATAAGACTATTAACATCGTTGACTTCAGTAATAATCGAATTATTTACTAGGAATGTTCCACATTACTTACCAACAATTTTTAGATTACCCTATTTATAATTCATTACTACATAAAAGTTATTTAATCTCTTTAATTTTACGAAAAATAAAATAATTATTTACGAAAAATAAAAACTGGCACAAAACACAGACAATCGATGTCAGTAACAATGGCATTACAGAACCATCAGCCTGCATCAACATGGCTAACGCCTCATCAGCTACTGTTAGCAGATCCCCCCCACCACCACCACCACCACCGCAACAGGTGAAACAAGAATCACTTCCTACTAATCCTAAACTTACAGAATCAGAAAACAACGTTACAGATAATCTATTCGTAGTCTCTTAAATATCGGTGCCATATCTTAGTACCAATCATGTAAGGAGCAACTTACATCTAACATCTTTCTTACCCGAAAACCGAATGGTAAAATGAGATTCATACTAAATCTTATAAAATGTAATAAATTTATTATCACTTTACATTTACAAATAGAAGGTCCTCCGTACTGCGTTAAACCCAGTTTCAAAAAAAACTTTAAGGCTACTAAAAGATGCATAGTTTTTGCTAAAAATCTACAAAAACACTAGAAAAAATAATTATATGAATTTAATGTCTTACTATTCGGTCTTAATACTGCATCTTACATGTTTACCAAACTGATGAAACAAGTTACAAAACATCTCCGTTCTAAAGGTCTTCTTTCTACCTCGTACTTAAATGATTGACTTTTGTTTGGCTATTCTTTTAATGTTTATACAAAGTACAGCTAACAGAAAAAATGTAAATATCCTCAGGGTTCGTCTTAAACAGAACTAAAAGCTGCCTTATTCCTACAGTTTCTTGAAAATCACTATAGGTTATTATTGACTCTTCCAACTTTACTGTATGTTTGCTGACAGATAAAAATAGTATATATAGACAGTTCAGATGTAAAATAAGCCTTTATTTTGCTAATTCCGCGTAAGCAGTGTAACTGTTGTGGCAAATAATCCTCCAAACGACACAGAATGAGACAAGCCTAACTGATTTTCCCACCACCCACCTCCGCGACCAGAATACGAATATAGGAAGAGCTCGGGAAACAATATATATTGTCACGTTCTTCACATGTGACAAACCTACCTAAAGTTCCTACCTCCCACCACCGCGACCAGATCAAAAATAGGGTCCGAACACGGGAAACAAAAACACTTGTCACGTCCTTCGCCAACTTTGTCGAAGCACTCACCACAGAGAACACCAAATCCGAGTGCCTTGTGTATTGTCGTTTGTACGGTACGGTCGATTTCCTGAGGATGCCTCGGTGTCGAGGCGAAACGTACGTCGAGTGCGATCATAGTACCAAATACCAACAACGGGAATAGCATTAAAATTGGTGACAGTGCCTGTACAAAAAAAACTTAAATAATTCTCTACTTAGTACAGAATGGTGACTACAAGTTTAAACGTGTTACTAAAAGTATTTATTACAGGTAGTAACTTCTTCGTACGATCATTGAACTTAACTAAGGGTAAGTTTGTTTGATAATCAATTATGTAGACGTTATAAATTCTTCAATAACTTAATATTTAAATACTCGTAAACAAATAGATAGGACTACCTGTAAGGTCCCTTTAAACAAACATCGGAAATGCAATTCTTGTAGTTGGGTTCGATATCCGTCTGATCAGCAAGTGCATGTTCAGCTTGTTCTCTGTTGTATGCACGTTTCTGAGCCATATTTAAGTCAGCCGCTGTCTGTCTCAGATCATGGTTGTGCTGCAAATATAAGAAACTGATGATGACTGACTTGACTTGACATTGGCAACACTACTTTGTTTTAATTGAAATTCATACACAATGGCACAAAATATTGTTTCAAGCCTTTTCAAAATACTGAACTTTTATATATTACGAATATACAAAAAACTGTTATAAAACAAAATCTTTCTGTTCGCGATAAACTCAAAAACTGCATAACGAGTTTTCACCGCCAAATAAATTCAAAACAACGTATGCGAGAATTTTTCCCCTCTTTTAGTTTAACAAAAAAGTCCGCGAAGCTATATGTCTGTCTACCTTTTAAGGATATACCCATTTGAAATTGATTTATATATAACATAATGATAAAGACAATTTTTCTCTAGGCGGCGTGAATTTCTTACCATAAGGAAATCCTTCTGCTTGTTTGCCCTCCGATATCATAAAAAAAATCATTTCTTTTATATTTCTGTACACCTAGTGTCATTTGGTCGTTAACTAAAATATTGATCTTACCTTTGAATCATAACTTTCTTCGCAGGAGACAGCGTAACCTTTGTTGATTAGCTCTTGATTTATGTTGACTTTCCCGTCGTTAGCCAACAGCTCGATGGACACCACACCATGGGCCACTGAATAAACCTGATAACCATAAAAGTTTTCTTTAGTTTTGTTACGTGGAAAGTTGTTGTGAGCTTGTAATTTTGTTTTGTAATTCTTCATTTTCCTATCTTTCCTAGTTATGTGGCAGATAGTGCTTTAAGCAATAAGACCGACATTTATATTTTTGTTTTATATCTTGTATGTTTGTATTTATATTGTAAGTAAGAGCTTGGCACAAACATTTATCATATGCTTAAGCGTAATACCTCTCCAGCGGTTTCATGTCGTGGCTGCCTTTTCATCAGTTCGAATCAGACTCTTACGTCAAGCGTACTCATTATCAAATCATCTATCAATCACCAATAACCTATCTAAGATTAGAGATTGTGCTATTTTAGATCAATAGCAAGGTAACCGCTGGTACTTTTTAATTATCAACAAAAATATCTTAGTAACAAATCTCAAAAAGGCCTATCTTTACCAAGGTTACTAACATTGGCCGTTTATCAATCGTGTCGTATCATCCACCACTAAATCAGTAATAATACTTAAAAATTTTATAATAATTAGAGTCAGTGCTTGACCATATTATTATTTTCAAGCTTTAAGATATTTCATGTTTTTTTTAATTAATTATCAAATCATTCATCATCAGAAGTCTGTACGACGCTTTCAAAATCCCCTACATACAATCATCAACAATGGACTAGTTTCAAAGACAATTCGTTGAAGTTAAACATTCAAATCGAAGTCGAAGTAATGCCCAAAAAAAAGCAATTTTTAAAATCAAATATTGGAGGAGAACTTAAAGACAGCATTTACTGGTATCATCCGAAAATTATCAAGTTTGCTGGGAATTGTTAAATAACCGCTATGATATTACGCGCCTTATGCTAAATTCGCATACATGTTACTGCTTAATAGTCGGGCGCCGCAACCGTCATTCAAACGGATTCATGACACCACGAGAGAGAGCTTAAACGCAATTCAAAATTCCAAGTAAGAATGGATTCGTGGGATCCTATAATAATATATTTATTGTGCGAAAAACTCGACATAGTCGATACGACGATAATATTTCAATCAAAAAACCCGTGGGAGGTCCCAAAGTTAAAATATATTTTTCAATTTTAGAAAATAAATTTACTGCGGTGGAAGCATCTAGAAGAAAATAAGACAGCAAAAAATTTATCATGAAACATAATCAACAACTTCAGCCATTTTTATTATCAAATGATTTTGGCGAATCAGTTCAAAATTATACTAAACAGTCGATAGCATAAGCCAATCGAAATTTTGCGCAACATGATAACAACTAATGTTAATTTTGTAAAACATATTAAATGTTCAATTTGCGAAGTATCTGAGGACGCGATATTCCAGTGTCATTTTCTTTTTGCATAATAAACTGCATACAATAAAAAAGGCTATAAAATATGTGAAAGCTGTCTTTATTATCATAAAGGAAAAGTATGCACTTCTAACCGTTGTAAATACAATCTAATTCAAAACAGCCACCTGCACGAGACTTTTTTACATTAAATGGGATAATGACATTACCAGCTGACAAAATAAACCCATCATCAGACACTAGGGGCATATACAAAGATTTGAGGTAATAGGAACGGTAGCTAAAAGAAACTTAGCAATTCTAGGAACTTGGTTAAGTTTTACGCTGCACCTTTGTTACGAAATGTCATTTGCTTCACACATTTAAAAAAATAAGTCAGTCTCAAGGGAGGCGGGAGGCGGCGCGGCG